>APFE031357224.1:0-24530 GCA_000404065.3 Pinus taeda | reverse complement strand
TCGTTTTCAAGTTAAGAGTGTCATTGTTAGAGTAGGTTAACGTTTATTTCACGTTAACATCCAAATTAGAAAGTAAAAAGTCATTAATCAAAATAAAAATAGAAATTTTCCAATTACAAATATGGGAAAATTGATTAACAATAGATTTAATGTTTAAAATGGTCAAACTTGTTAATCTTTTTTTTGATATTAATAATTTAACTATACATTTGAGATTAACAATTTTGCAGGTTGGTTTTCAAAATGCAAAAATGTTACCAGTTATCTCAACTATAACATGGTTAATTTATCATACAATCATTATACGACGATAACAAGGATTATGTAAAAAAGAACTAAGTAAAGATGAAGATATTCCCATGAGGCATACCAAAGGGAATTCTTAACAAGTAGAGCAACCACGTATTTAGACTGAAGGGAAATTCATTGATATCCAAGATCTTTCCACATATGTAATTGAATAATAATAAAAGAATTGAAGAGGACTATTTGCAACTTACCATGGTTTATACTTGTGCCAAAGGCTACCATAAAGTATTCAAGGACCTATTCGAAGGCAAGAGATTTTCCGATAATTGGTGCAAACACAAGAAGAGTTAATGTACAAATTGTTGATCAGATGCAATTCTATCATACCCATGAAGTTTCATACCCTTAGTCTTTTTTTATGGTGCCATACCCTTAATACTTCAACTCAACACTTCTTCAATTAGAAAAAAAAGTGTGGGATAATGGGCCCCCTTGTATGACTCCACAAGGTGGAATGAATGTTGAGGGTGACCCATTTACGAAGATCAAGAAGAAGCCATTGGAAATAAGTTCGCTTGTTCTAACTTTGAGGATGATATTACACTAAACATGCTCCATTTTGCTCAATCAAATCCTTCTACAATTCAAAAATATATTTGAATTCATCATTATTGCATTGTCATAGATAATCTGACGTGATTTAAATTTTGCTAGAAGTGATATGTTGTGGTACATTTTCTCATTGGAGCTTCTTTCCACTATTTAGCTAAATTCTGCTAGACATATGGATTATTGAGCTAAAACGCTTCAAAATTAAATCAATAATTTTTGGGATTCATGTCTAATCTAGTTTCAAACTTATTGGTCAACGATTCAAGCCCATGCTTCCAAGAAACTTATTGGCCTTATGATCATTAAATATTCTGAAAAGGAAATTCATCTAGTTTAGAGCTTATGTGATGAAGGACCCCTCTTCTATTGTCCTGGGTGTGAGTTTCATTGGATTTTTCAATTTCAACTAAAATTAGGCTTCAATTACTGACTTCAAAAAACCACAAATCTACATTTGGTCATCTCATACCTATGATTTGAATAGAAAGTGGAATCCAGCCATGGTATCCATCCATGGTATCCACCTGTGCTATTGTAACTCAAGAATCCAACGAGAATACTATAAATAAAAGGCCCAACTTGGTAAAATGACAAATGGTTCCTTCACATTGTAGGGTAAATGATTTATCCATATAATAAAGAATTATATTTTTTTCATATTTAGTTAGGTATTCAGTGTGTGTATTTTTTCTTCAAGGTTTTTCTAAGAATAGTTGCATGGCATATTTATATTCTTTCTCTCCTACTTTCTTTCATTATTGATTGTTCCTAGATCATATCCCTTATGATCTACATATGTGGTATGAGAGCCAGGTTGATATAATAAATGTATGTCTAAGCCATTGCTATGAGATTCTAGTTATTATTTAGATGGAAGATTAAATTTTCTCCTTGGTGAGGGTTGTGCCTTTTATTTCCTCAAATCATCAGTAAGGGGAAAAGGATCAAACCCCATGGTTCTGGTTGTCATTAGAAGGGTTGTAGGAAGCTCTAAGATGGAGTAACATAATGATGACATGCCCCAAACAAGATATGTGGTGGAGTAATTGTAGATTGGAATTGATGTTAATCTTTATGTGCCCTTCGATAATGGAAAGAATGGATTGCATAAGTTTTTTTGTAAGAAAAAAACACTAGTCTAGGTTCTAATCTGGTGGAGCCATGGCCTCATGGCCAAGCTACAAGCCTACATATTTCTTAAAGATGGTTCTCACAAGAAGCAATGGTACATGCTCAAAGACCTCAATAAACCTCATTATGTTGTTTCATTTATTGATTCCACCGTGAAATACTACCTCACCCACCAAGAATCGAGAGATTATAGCCATGCATAAATTAAGGATGGATACGTAACATATGCTTGGGAGGAGAAGATGCACAAATAATCTAGGATTTTCTTCTATTTTCTAATCATTCCCCACACCCTAGACTACAATGTTGAACATTATAATGATGTGGAGGATACCATGGATAGGGCCTATGCTTGGCTCACTACCTGTCAAGCCTCTAGAGTGCTCATGGTTCTCCCCAACATTCAAACTAGCCCTTTTCTTGCCAAGATACCTGGCAAAAGGGTGACCACTATGCTAAGCACAGGGTCCCTCTCTCACCTCTCAAGAATATAAAATCCAAGGGTTTATAGCTTTTAAGGTTACAATTGCATCAACATGAGTGACGTCATAGTCTCCATGAATGTCATAGGAAATGGTGTGAATGGATTCATTATATTTCATATCATACCATCCAAGATTTTAGCCACCACCCACATGTTTCAAGAGGTTAAAATTCTTTCATAGAAATACATGTTCACAAAACAAAAAATGCTGGCCATAGTGCATGGTGAGTTTGTGCTCCATAATAGGGGTAATGAAAGTTATGGATGTCATGTGGCAGGGTTCCAGAAAATGATCCATGCATTTGGTTCATGTATATATTCTACCAATGATGTGTTGCCCACTGCCTATCCATGAGATCCGAGAGTGAAGAGCCTCTTATTTCTTCATATTGTAGCTAATACATGTTGAATATTTTAGGTCAACTTTCAAATCACATCCAAAATGAGTGGAATATTTTGGATCTCTACGCACAACACTAAGAATTCCATTGGAATATTTTTGATGTTTCCAAACCCCTCACCTATGTAAGATTTCAAAGGTTTTCCATTTCCAAATCCTTTTCCAATCGAATACTTACGATATTTTCCCTTCTCAATGGAATATTTTTTTTGTAGCCCATTCCAATGGAAGATTATCATTCTTGACCCCCTCCAACAGAAGGATTTTGTCATTGGTACTAGTTGGGTGAAAACTTTTGACATCATACACAACAAGATGAAGACATTTCTAACTATAACCTTCTAGGGGAAACTTCCATCATAGACCCATGTCAATGGAGATTTTACCATCTAGGGCCTATCCATACACTATTTGTATCAGAGTTGGCCCACAAGTGTGATGGGGTATCAATACCTCTTGACCTTCATTTGTGACAGTTGTGGGTCATCTACAAACCAATGTTTATGGATCAACTACAAAACACCCTTTCCATTGATGTTCATTTTCTAGGCTAGACACTATCACTACCAAAGTTAGCCCATAAGCATTATAGGATACTATATCCTTTGACCTTTTCTCACCATGATTATGGGTCAACCACGCAAAACCCTTATATTCATTGGCTCATATTAAACAAAAGCTTCTCACAAGGGAACTTGACACAATGGGAACCATTTCTTCCTAAGGGAAAAAACTTGATCCTAATGGAAAGTAGTATCCACACATGGTATTTACCCATGGTATTGTAAGTTGTAACTCAAGAAGGCACCTAGAATACCATAAATAATGGGCGTCACCTTGTAAAAGGACAAATATGTCCTTCAAAATGTAGGATAAATGATTTCTCCATTTAATAAAGAATTATTTTATTTTCACATATTGTTACGTATTTATTGTGTGTATTTTCTATTTAAAGTTTTTATAAGAATTGTTTCAAAGCATATTTGTATTTTCTCTCTCCTACTCTTTGTAAGCATTTATGGTTTCTAAATCTTAGACGCCGAGATCCGTATCAACCTCCCCTATTTTCATCCAAGGATTCAACCATAAATATTGTTCCACAAATGGGTAACCATGTCCTATAATATAAGGGATGGGTTGAATACTGTGAAAAAAGAAAAACATATATTCCTAGTTAGGTTGGGTCCATAAACAATGGAAATGAAGCCCATTTATGTCAACCATATTAGTTGATACTTTACTGTGACAAATCTTTGAGTGGAAAAAGTGTTTGAAAGCATAATCTCATGGTGGATGTATAATAAAGTAATTCCCCTTGATGCCTCATGTACATCTAATATTATTGAGCTATAGTTTATTGAACAAGTAGTATCAATTTTAGACAGCATATCAAATGAGCACTTTGTTTCCTATAGAATAGCCATAGTTGGCTTTTCTTTCAGAATTTTATTTTTAATAAATATTTGTTTTTTTCATTCATTCGTCTGATAATTTATGATTGTATATTGTTTGGGCATTTGAGCGGGTGGGGTGGAACATGTTCATCATCAATGCCATTATTCTTAAATTGACTGGCATTTCTCTCAACTCTTGTAGAAGTTTCTTAGTTCTTCTTTATACAACCTTTTATTCTATTTTCCTATTTTTATCATTATTTTAGTGTTTTAGTTTCAACTGCTAAAGAGATAGACTAGTGATGCTTACATTATAATTTTTATTCCTAAAATTATCCTTTTTTTATCAAGGCTTTTGTCAAAATTTAAATTTATTGATTCAATATTGACTCAGTCTATTTCCCATCCCATTCTAATACTAAATATTGTGAATCAAGCTTGCTAAGCTCCATATCTTCACATTCCTCTAAGTTTCTTAGGTCCCTAACGTCTTAATCCATTTATGTGTCTTTATTGTCTCCACCATTATTGTTTCTTCACTTCATTCATTATATCATTCTTTCCCATGTTTCTTATAACTAGTGGGATTACTCCTTAGGATTATTGGTAACCTTGCTTAATTTTTCCACCATCTTCTTGGATAACATTTCATTTCAATTACATGATATTTTACAATGAAATCAACATCCAAGGAGGGATTTTTCCTGGATTTTTTCTTTCTTACCACATTTTCAAAACTCCTAGGTTCTTTCTCCATTTATGATTTAGGGACAAAGGAAGATTTATTAAGAGGAAAATACCTAAATATGTTCCCTTGCTAATGATATTTTTGTTGATGTCACTTGTTGTGATGACAGTCCTCCTACCAACATCCTTTCAACTGAGCCTGTATTAAGAACATGTTTTGGTACCAGAAATACTTGCTCATTGTCCCATGCCTTGAAACTTGTGTTAGTTGCTTGGAAAATACAAGGATGCAAATTTGGAGAATAGTTTCGTCTAAGGAATACATTCTTTTAACTATGAATATTTTTTCTAGTCTCCTAGGATAAACTTTTAGTTGTTCAATATTGTATAAAAATTATAAATAAACTAAGAAAATATATCTAAAATTGCAACAACAAATAAAAGAGCAAGGCGAAGCAATAAGAAAAAAACAATGAAAATTGTTTCTACAATTCAAACCATACAAAGTAAAGTGTGCATGTTATTTTGAAGAGAAAACTCTATACTAAACACACAAACCCAATAACCAAAATAAGATAAATTATCTCACTCCCCATATGATTAGCAAAGAGAGGTAAACACACGAGTAATTCACTATAAAATGTATTTTCAAATATTTAAAACCTTTAGTATTAAAGTAGATTTAAAATATTTAAAATTTATTTAAATTATCAATATTAAAAAAAAAATAACACATTTTGAATAGAAATTTACATACTAGCACAATTATATAAATTAAATGGTTAGTGAATGTTAGTAATTATCAATCCATAATAAAGACCAAAACATTTACTTCATCATACATCATAGGTTGCTAAAATTTCAAATTTTATGAAATTAACATTATTATTATTATCATTATGATTATAAGATGAACATATATTCATTTAAGAAAGAATGGAAAAAGATTTTTATCCATGAAGATTTAGATCCACTTTATTATGGAGTTTCTTAATCTATAAATAGGGTATGTACAATACCATGGACTAGAGCCATGTATTTTCGATATCACGTGCCGAAAAAACCAAAACTCATTTCAAATGAAACTTGTTCATATGATATTTTGTTAACTAGCAGCTCCACCATATGTCGCAAAGAAACACCATAAGGCGGGAGCATAGACCTTTATTTTAGTTTATTTTACAATGGTAAAATTAACAAAGACTTCTTGCATAGAAAAAGGAGAAAGATGGAATGGGAGGGAGCCAAAGGCTTGTTACATTGATATGTGTATTATTATGGAATTGGATGGGACATACATGATTAAATAGTGGGATACATCAAATCATTGTCTTCCTTTTGAGTCCCCAACATTCAACAATGAATTCATCTTATTGTTAACTATTATCCTACAACCCATTCCACAGATGTGTTCTTAAGACGAAGTGCCAACTATTCCAACAAGAGGAAGAAGGAACTGCTAACTATTTCGGCCATTGTATGGTTGTCCCAAAGCGCAAGGACATGGTCAAGCTTGGCCAAGTAGTTGAGAAAATCCACGCCGAGAAGTATAATGGAGCTGGAGTTGGTCCACGCCCAGAGACTTCACCATCCATTCCCTAGATGGAACTGATTTAACTTCTGCTGTTGATACCTATCAACACTCACCAACGATACTTTAGGTGGATTTGTTAGTTTTAATTGCAATCACAATATAATAAATATAGCATATACTAAACATTCCTTCACACTAATTCTTGTTTTTATGTACATTTAGTGTTTATTAAGGCATTGTGAAAATCTTGAGTGAAATCCTGATAGATAGATCAAAGTTTGTAAGCATAGATATGAAAGAATACATGTGACCTTTTTGTATTTACTTCTTCAAGAATTCATTCCATCACGGTGTTGAGAGATATTTGAAATGCAACCATCACATCCAGTGTCTTGTTTATTGTTTCTCGTTTATGGAAATAATAGTATTGTAGATGTAATGTTTTTTTTTTTATTTTCTATTGTTAGAAAATTATATATTACAGAGCAATGGAATACATAAAATATATTGCAGAAATACAAACACACAAAACAAGAGACACACATATATACGTGGTTCACCCAATTTGGGTTATGTCCATGGAGAAACAGCCAATCCTTCCTTTTATATTATCTAGCAAAGTGAAGAGATACAAGCTACAAAAAATCCATTGTAATTCCCTTTTTTCTCTCACACAATCTCCTCTCTCTTTCTCACTCAGAATATAGAGCTACATAGATGCAATACAATTCCCTCATATATAGCGAGGGGTTTCCTTCTAGGAAAAAAACACTAAATTAAACATAACTTCTACCGTCATATCTTCGCCTAATGAATGACCCAGATTATACAAAATTACAACATTTTACAAGGAAATTTGACATCTATTTTTAGCTTGGGGTTCACTACCCCCAATCCCCCACCAGGGGGGATCCAAATAATCATCGTCACCACCCCCCCGGCGGATGCCCCTAGCGACATACATTCTACGGGCGGCATTATGAACTGGGGTCCAATGTGGGGATACCTCTGAATAAAGAAGATAATTAGGCTCCACACCCAACATTTATTTGTATTCTTTGGTTTGAGATTCACATTAACTCTTTTGAAATAGAGTATGAAAATAATTATTCTATCATTCTCTAAAACTTGGTTAAAAAATAATCTATATGTAAAGACCATTTTCAGAATTGTGGGTGTAACAATATTTATTGAAGCGGATAATGTCACATCATTTTGAATGTCATTCACTTTGGGCATTGTCTTTCTTTCTAGAATATGTTAAACCCAATCGAGAAAATTTTCGTTTATTTCAAATGGATTATAAAGTAGGATAAAAACATATTTTGATCATTGCAATAAATTTAGAAAAAATTATATAGTTATGAAAGAAACATCCATTACAATGAATATCGCTATTTATGCATCCTAATTAAATACACAGAGATTGTCTAAGCAGTTGTAATAACATTTTCAAATAAAGTAAAGAAAACAAATACAGTCAATAGTTCCCTTCACAACATCTATTGTGATATTTTTTTCACAATTCCTAGTAAGAACACTTAAGAATATAGATATAGGAATGCTAAACAGGAAAATCCAATGGTATATTTTTATATTGACACACATTTCTCTACCAATATTTTTCTTCCAGCACTTTAGGAGGCCAAACATATCTATAGTTCATTTCCATTCTGAGTTTCTGCATAAAAACTGAGTCATTTTAGGGAGTATTTTTTTGTCCCATGATTATATCATCAACCTTTTACAACAAAAAACCATTTTGATGAAAATACAAGATGATGATGAACAATTCCCCACTGTGATAGGAAAGGAAGATGGTGCTCTACACTGAAGCACCAAAGGGTCTAGGGTAGCAGGCGGTCCGACGTTTTATTGTCGTCATCATTGCTTTTGCCATTTTCCTACAGTGAGGAGCTCACCGTCACGTCTTCTGGACTAGTTCCCTACCCATTCTACAACCGTTACTTCCATCCCTGATTTTGTCTACAACAATTGGAATGGAGTTAGAATTTCTCGATTATTCCACCAACTCAAATCCCTATGAGCCGATTTGGGCACTCCCTCATACTATGTCAAGTTCTGGTCCTCATTTCACATTGTTTCACCTGTGGATAGGCCTGTTGTCTGTCATTGAGCTTTCTAAACCATATGTTCCCTACCTATCAGCTTCTACTCCCCCCATTGCATCTCGTAGGCTTGACTTCCCTCCACTCTCTCCTACTACGCTCAACCTTCTTGCTGCTTGCATTGCACCCTCCCCTAACTTTGATTCCATTTTGCCTGAGGCATCCCTTCACCTTGTATTGTTTGGCATTCCCATTTCTTTAGGGTTGTCATAATCTAGGATATCCTCTATCCCTCACTCCACACTGGACAACAACCCTAACCCTACCTCTTTTTAGGGGAATTTTCCTATTCCCTCTGCCAGCTTCAATATTCTAGTAGTTAACCCTCGGAACTCCTCCCCTTCTCCACATATGGACTCACAAGGCAATCACAACCCCTTCCTAGACCATTCGACAACTACATAGACTAGTAAGGCCAGGAAGAGTAAGTGTGTCAAGGCCTTCAGAAAGGGCATCAATCTTAGATTTGGGGAAGGTATCACTATGGGAAAAGTGGTGGATACTTCAAATAGGGTTCTAGTGGGGTGTGTGAGGGGAAGAACATATTCGGCTGAGTGGCTTTGCTTCTAGACCTTCAATATTTGGGTCACTTTACTTAAGGAAATTACGTCGATCACCATTCTAATTCCACGACGGTTTGCCCTCAGTTTCCACCGAGAAGAATATAGAGATTGGATACTCTCCCACTACTAGCATATCAAAATGGACCCTATGCTTCTAAACAATGGAGACCTATATCCAACAAAGTACTTTTATATAACTGTAATCATTGCTTTATATAACTGTAGTCATTGTTCGATTTGTGTGATATGAAGTAACTGTAGGACAAGACCAATGCCATCGTTCACTGACAATGCCAACATAACAATAAAATTCATTTTTTTTATGTCTCGAAATAACAATGCCATCGTTCACCGACTAAAATTCAGGGGACGTCTGTATGTAACTTCTTTGTTTTCATTGATGTCTGCATGCCATTATCTCTTTCCGACAGCCTCCTTTTTTACGGACGTGTTTTCAATTTGCTATTAATTTTATATATGAATTTTATAATTAATATATTCTAATCATTCTCATATCATTATACATTTTAAACTTTAATTTTTGAACTCTTTTTAAATTTTTATATAAATTGTTTTCATTTTATCTTTTTAAATATTTGATTTTCTTATTTTAAATATTTAATTTATTTAATAAATAATTATATTAAATTATCTTAATATTAAATTAAATTAATACCATTATTGTTCTATATTCTATCTTATATTTTCTGGTATTTGATTTATATTTATATAGTTATTAGTGAATAATTTTTTTAGTTAATTATTATATTTGAATTGTTTAATTATGGAAACATGAAGCTTCTTATGGAAACTCTAGTGAAAATTTTAAAAATAGGAGAAGATGGAGGCTCCAGCTTAGAGGTCAGTTTAGAGGGGAAATCAGGGACATGGATTAACCAAAGAGAAAATCTAAGAAATAACATGAAAAGGAACAACCCAATTCAAGTGGCATGAACCATTCACAATTATCGTTCAAGACGGAAGAAAAACTCTACATTAAGCCATATCAAGGTGAGATTAATTCTTTGAAGTTAAATCACTAATTATATTTGTTAGAGGTTTATTTTAGAGTTGACCACACAGATGAGGGACCTAAAATTTGATTTTAGCATTTGATATTATAGGGACATTCCGTAACTTGGTGGGAAATCCATACGAAAACCTTCAGACTAGAGGGATACCCTGTAGTGATTAAGTGGGAAGATTTCAATATCCTCATCAAGTAGTTTTACCATATTGGGTATGTGTGAGAACAATGGATCTAGAAGAATTACCTTGGGTAGATATAAGTGCTGAGTGTATAGGAGTACACCACGAAATTTAGGAAGATGGAGATAATTTTTAGTATCTCCACAAAGAACCATACATGTTTCTCAAGTATATGGGGGTTATAAAGAACCATCAATGCAAGAAACAAATGTTGTTTAAACCCATAACGAAGAATGGGGATTATGTACAGGCACAATAATAATATAAAATAAGGAAAAACAACTAGGTCAAAGTAGAAAGAGCACCATAGAGCTTCCTAGAATGGGAAAGAAAAAATATAACAGTGATAACACACTAGTGAATATATCGTAGCAACAACTATAACCACTATAACATTTTTGGTCTTATACAGAAGAAGTGTTGGAAGTTGTATCTAGAGCTAAACCCAAAGAACCAAAAGAAATATTCTAAGAAGAATAATCTCATGGCCATAGATTCAGGTAACTAGTTGGAAAGAAGCTCATATGTGGATGAGGAAGAGAAATAAATGACCATTCTCTTCCTTAGAAAGACACGAATAGAGAAGGCTAAAATTGATATTCTATTCAACTTGAGATCATAGAAAAATTTCATAGCAATAAATCTAGTCTTGAAACTAGCACTAGAGACTCATGAAAATTCTAGCCCATAACGATTAAGATGTGTCAACAAGGATGCAAGGATAAATGTAAAAAGATAGTGCAAAATCAAATTGTATATTACTGTTGATTTTCTTGTTTGATGTGGCCAGCCCACGTGGTCCCATGCCAGCACAATCCTTCGTGGTCCTTCGCTGATATTCGGATATTGAATATGGTTTGATTGCAATTGATGCGGTAGGTGATTATTAATCAACCCACGGTACTTACCTGTCCTTGCTGCGACACCTGTCCTCCTCGAAGCTGCCAAACCATAATTCTCACTTATTCCCTTTTCACTTTGTCAATTCGCGCTCATTTGTCATTTTCACCTCGTCGTTTTGATGCTCTGTGGTTCTGCTCTGATGCTCGGCTCCGCCTCTGGTTGTTCTACGCCTGTGTTGACACACTGTTGAATTTATGAAGGGTTAATGGATAAACGATATGGTTTTTCACTGTCTTTTCATCCGTGTATCCGGTTCAGGCTTTACTGGTGAGTTATGGTTCTTTTACTTAGCATTTGGCTTGTTTTTCGTGTCTATGCTCAGTCGACTGGTTCTACTTCTGTATTTACAGTTTGTCTCGGTCAATGGCGCTATAATTTTGTGGTGAATGCTGGTGTTGAGGGTTTCTGGTTTGCCCAGTTGACAATGTGCAGTTCGTTGGTCTGCAACCTGGTATTTCTCTGGCGCTCGGCTCTGTGCTCAGGTAATTCACTTGTTCCCTGCTATAGTTCCTTGTTTGCTATTCGAGCTGTGTCTAACAATACTCGGCCCCTCCGTGGTCAGGGTTTCACTTCGTTTCGGTGAGTTGTGGACTCGGTTCACTTTCAGGTATGGCTCTCCCCTTTAGCCATACACGGCTTCGCTTCTTGCTAATTCGTTTTTAGCTTGACGGCTTCGTTTCTGGTTCGAGGGTTTTATTTTGGTAACAAACCCTAACTTAACTCCTTTGTAATGGTTGCAGGTGACCGGTTCCGTAGCTCTCGCAAAGATTTCGGTCGATATTTCTCCCGGGTAGCTCTGTTCTTATCTTGGTTGATTTCGTGGCTCTTCGTTTTGGCTGTGTCTGCTTGTGTCTGTAGTCTATATATTGGATGCTTCCGTGGCTCTCTGTTCTTGCTGTAGTTACTTGCGTCTGTATGATTAATAGTTGTAGCGTTTAATGTTTGGCTGTTCCAACCCGTAGCCGTGGTGTGGAGGGTTGCTGTAGGTTCTGTTAGTTGATTGTTCGGTTCATCGAACCCTCGTCGCACAGTTCATTCATGTAATTTTAAATTCGACAAGCCTGCAATGTATTATACAGTGATATGTAATCTATGATTAAGTTTGATGCTGTTGCTTACCCGGTTTCGACTGTGGGTCGTTGTGTTCTTCGACACTGTTCGCTTCTTTCCGCCTGTTGCTCACTCTCGGTCTTGGCTTATCTTTAGACTTGTGGTATTTGGAATATCGGTCACTGTGTTTGCCTGCAACGATATTGGATATGCAATAATATATATGTGAACTTTTTGTGAGTCTCTGTCACTGTGTTTGCCTGCAACGAATTAATTGTACAGAAATCTATATAGAAATTTGTAATACAGAGGACTTATGTATTCCATTCGTATGTCTACTTGTGCACAGAATTTTAGATGAAGGAAATTTGATATATATTTCTCTAATTCTCTTTTCAAATTGCTTAGCTACTGAACCCCTCTGGGTTATTTTGTCTGTCCTTTTATACAATAGTTATAGGCAGTTAGATAACTGCAGATAGTTATTCCTTACAGTTTGTCAGATAGTTATTCTATTACAGTTTGCCTGGCAGTTACTATAAACTTACTTTACCTGTCTATTCATTTGTTTACTTTGTCTTCTTTGTTCCACAAGGGTTTGCTGTTTACATTGCTTATTGATATTAATCTAATTCTAACAACTATAATTAAGACCTGTTGCTACAGTAAAGTAAAATAAATAAAAATTAACTAACAGAATCTAATGCTGTAGTTGACTTTGGAAGAAATTAAATAAAAAACGTAAGAAATCTGAGAGACTTGTTGTCCTTTTGTCGAACTATTCATCTTTCCCAATCTTCTTCAGAAACTTTGTCCGCCCTTTCTCGGTCTTCACCTTGTCGACCAGATGCTCCTGCATCAGGCTGCCGGGGTAAAAGAGAGATCTCATGGCTCCGTTCCATGAGTTCCTCCACCGAGTAGCTCGCCTTCCGAATCTGTGTCTCGTCGAGCCAGGAACTGTCCTCCATTGGACGGTCCTTCCACTTGACGAGATAACGCAGATAATCCTTCCTGCGCATCTTCTTTGCTACCTGTGTGCTGATGATTCCTTCGATTTCATGGGTCTTGACCGACGGTAACTGTTTCTTCCAAAGACTGCTCTCGAACTGGGTGTCCCATTGTGGCTGTACCATTTTTTCGTCTTCCACCTGGGCATGATATGGGAACAGGTCTCCCAAAATGTACCTCATGCTGTTTTATGTCTGCATGCTGCTTATATTTCTGTGTGTTGTCCTGTAATCTCAATTTAACTTTCTCGTGCAGTTCGCTCATTGCTTCGGCAAAATCTTCCCCGTCTGCACTCCTCCTTTCTAGCTGTCCTAAATCGCGTAATTCATGTACTCCCCGCGGATGCATACCATATAAGATTTGGAATGGGCTAAGACCTGTGCTCCGATTAGGCGAATCATTATAAGCGAATTCTGCCTGGGCAAGAGCTCGATCCCACAATCGCGAGTTTTCTCCTGTCAAGCTTCGCAACAAGTTGCCCAAACTCCTGTTCACTACCTCTGTCTGTCCATCAGTCTGCGGGTGATACGCAGAACTGAAATTTAACTGTGTGCCCATCTTTTTCCACAGGGTGCACCAAAAATGCCCTGTAAATTTTACATCCCTGTCTGAAACTATAGTTTTTGGTAAGCCATGTAATCAAACTACTTCTGTGAAGAAGAGATGTGCCACGTTTGTGGCGTTGCTAGTCTTCCGGCATGGAATGAAATGAGCCATTTTTGAAAATCTATCCACCACCACCATCACTGAATCATATCCCTGCTGCGTTCTAGGCAATGCAAGGAAAAAGTCAATGCTGACTGAATCCCATGACCTGCTTGGAACTGGTAGGGGCGTATATAACCCAGTATTCTGGCTGTGCCCTTTCGCTAGTTGGCAGATTTTACACCTGGTTACATATCTCTGTACGTCCCGACTCATTTTCGGCCAGTAATAAAAATGTCCTAGCTGTTCCAGTGTTTTATCAACGCCAAAATATCCTGCTAAACCTCCACTATGTTTCTCTTTCACTAGATTTTCCCTCATCGAACAATCCGGAATACATAGCTCTCCACCTCGAAATAACAATCCTTCCTGTAAATTAAAATCTAGCCATGGGCTTGTATTCCTTAATACAGGATTTTGGCATGCCTCAAAGGCTTCCTTGAAATCCGCATCCATCTGGTACAAATCCTTCAAATACTCAAACCCCATCACCTGTATGCCGCTTTCATGTAAGAGCAAGGATCTTCTGCTTAAAGCATCCGCCACTTTGTTGGCTTGCCCACTTATGTGCTTCAACACGAAAGTAAAACTTTGCAGGTACTCCACCCACTTGGCGTGCCTATGGTTCAATTTGTGCTGTTGTGTTATGTACTGTAACGCAGAATTATCAGAGAACAAAACGAACTCATTACCTAGTAAGTAGTTCCTCCAATGCTTCAAGGCTTGAACCACTGCATAGAATTCTTTGTCGTATGTCGAATTCTTCTGCCGACTTTCATTTAGTTTCTCACGAAAGAACGCCACTGGTCTGTCCTCTTGACTGAGTACAGCGCTAATAGTTGTCCCACTTGCATCACACCGAACCTGAAAAGGTTTGCTAAAATCGGGCAGCCTCAAGATTGGCCTCTCCGTTATTTTCCGCTTCAGAAGTTGAAAACTGTCTTCTGCTGCCTTAGTCTAGCAAAAAGGTTGGCTGGCCTTTTTGATGGTCTCTAGCATTGGCGCGCAGATTTCACTAAAATTCTTAATGAACTTTCTATAATAACTTGCTAAACCATGAAAGCTACGTACCTCGAATAAACTCTTTGCTGACGGCCAACTCATGATTGCTGTAATCTTCTCTGGGTCCATTTTTAACTCATTCTCCGCCACTACGAAACCCAGATAAATTAACTCCTTCTGTAGGAAAGTGCATTTCTTCAAATTTATCAGCAGTTTGTTCTGCTGCAGCTTCTCGAATACTCTTCGAATATGTTGAAGGTGCTCGCTTTTCGTCCTGCTAAAAATTAAAATATCATCCAGATAGACTATCACAAATTTTCCAATAAATTCCTTTAACATTTTGTTCATCAGTCTCATAAAGGTACTTGGAGCGTTACTCAACCCAAATGGCATAACTAGCCATTCGTATAGTCCTTCGTTGGTCTTGAAGGTTGTCTTCCATTCGTTTCCTTCTCTAATTCTGATCTGATGATACCCACTTTTCAGATCGATTTTTGTAAAATATGCTGCCCTACTAAGGCAGTCCATCATGTCATCCATCCTAGGAAAGGGAAACCTGTATCGGATGGTGATCTTGTTTATAGCCCGCGAATCTGTACACATTCGCCACTCTCCACCCTTCTTGGGCACAAGGACTGTAGGTACTGCACAGGGGCTTAAACTCTCTCTGATCAGTCCCTTATCTAACAACTCCTGCACTTGTTTGCGTACTTCTTCATTGTTCTTTGGACTCATTCTATACGCTGCCTTGTTCGGTAAGCTTGCACCTAGTATAAAATCAATGTGATGGTTGATGCTCCTTTTAGGAGGCAACTTATTAGGTAACTCATCAGCCGCAATGTCTTGAAATTCTTCTAACATCTCTTGTATTTACTTAGGCAATTCTGATTTCTCTAGGTTCAGTAATACTGGCTTCATCCTCCTCACAACTGCAAAATTAATTTCAGTTTCATCAATCTTCTTTATGAACTGTTTTCCTCCCATTAACAACGCCTTTTTCCACTTAATTCTACTGAATCTTCCTCTTTGATGGGTATGAGTGTGTGTTTGACCCCATCCTTCGTAAACTTATAACAATTAGTTTTCCCATCGTGTGTCATCTTCCGGTCATACTGCCATGGTCTTCCGAGCAGTATGTGGCACACGTCCATGGGCATAATATCACAGACCACTGTATCGTGGTACTTGCCAATGCGAAACTCTACCTCGCATTGTTCGTCAACCAACAGCCGGTGGCCTTTCTACAGCCACGACACCTTGTAAGGTGTGGGGTGCTTCAGCCGCTTCAACCCCAGTTTTTCCACCATCTCAGTGGCAACCAAGTTATCCATACCCTCGCTGTCTATTATCACCTTGCAGCATTTCCCATGCGATTTACAGACTGTCTGAAACAGTGACTTCCGTTGTGTTGGTTCAGCCACTTCCTTGGTTCGCTTTAACAGCACTTTATTCAAAAGCAACGCTTCTCCCATTTCTGCCATATCTTCCACTTCCCGTGGTTGCGCTTCAGCTTCTTCAGGCTGAATCATAAATGTTCCTCTCTGACCTGTCTGCTCAACTTTTGGACATTCAAAGGATCGATGTCCCCATTTTTGACACCTATAGCACTGGAAACTAGTCCCCCTTCTGCGGCCATTCCCTCGTCCTCGCTGATATGACTGACCTCCTCTGGTGCTGTCTCCTTTGTCTGTTGTCCCTGAAGTCTTTGAGCTACTGCCTTCTTCACTATTCGCAGCACTCTTTCCTCTTCCGTAGGACTGTCCTCATCCTCTACCATTCCCTCTCCCTCTCCTGTTATTCTGCTTCCTATTAATTTTCTCCTCAGCCTTCACAGCACTCTGAAAGGCTTCTTCAATACTTCGGGGAGAAAGAATGCTAATTTCATCCAGGATCTCCATCCTCAAACCGTTGATATACCTCGCTGTCTTTTCTGGAGTCTCATCCATATAACCAGCACGTAGATTTACCTGGTAGAACTCTTCCGTGTACTCTTTGACAGTCATACCCTTCTGTCTCAAATTCTGTACTCGCCAACATAGTTCAACCTGGTAATCTTTCGGCAGAAATCTGCCCTTCAGTTTTGCTACCATCCTTGACCATTTTCGTATGGGTAATTTGTTTAGTCTTTTTCTGTCTGCTTGGAAATTATCCCACCACAAGAGGGTATGTCCTTTCAACTTAGTAGAAGCGAACTTGACTCTCTTATCCTCCTTAACTTCCTCATTCTCGAAATATTTATCTAGTTCGCTTATCCAATCTAGTAGGATATCAGCAGACAGACTGCCATCGTAATTTGAAATCTCTGTCTTTGGTTTGCTGCTGGCCAATAAAATTGAAGGCAACAGTCTCAATTCTAGAGCTTCCTCATCAGACCCGTCTGCAGCAGCTACCGCTTCTTCCTCACTGTCATCTCCCAATTCTGGGTCTCTTCGTTTACCCGCTTCCACTGCTTCCAAGCGAGCTGTAAGAACTCTAATCTGTTCTCTTAATCCTTCATCCGCTCCCCTACGTGCACCTCTTCCACGTCCTCTCCTTGGCGCTTGTCCTTCTGCCATCTTCCTCTAAATTTTAATAAATAAAAGAACCTGGCTCTGATACCAATTGATGTGGCCAGCCCACGTGGTCCCATGCCAGCACAATCCTTCGTGGTCCTTCGCTGATATTCAGATATTGAATATGGTTTGATTGCAATTGATGCGGTAGGTGATTATTAATCAACCCACGGTACTTACCTGTCCTTGCTGCGACACCTGTCCTCCTCAAAGCTGCCAAACCCTAATTCTCACTTATTCCCTTTTCACTTTGTCAATTCGCGCTCATTTGTCATTTTCACCTCGTTGTTTCACTGCTCTGTGGTTCTTCTCTGATGCTCGGCTCCGCCTCTGGTTGTTCTACGCCTGTGTTGACACACTGTTGAATTTCTGAAGGGTTTATGGATAAACGATATGGTTTTTCACTGTCTTTTCGTCTGTGTATCCGGTTCAGGCTTTACTGGTGAGTTATGGTTCTTTTACTTAGCATTCGGCTTGTTTTTCGTGTCTATTCTCGGTCGACTGGTTCTACTTCTATATTTACTGTTTGTCTCGGTCAATGGCGCTATAATTTTGTGGTGAATGCTGGTGTTGAGGGTTTCTGGTTTACCCAGTTGACAATGTGTAGTTCGTTGGTCTGCAACCTGGTATTTCTCCGGCGCTCGGCTCTGTGCTCAGGTAATTCACTTGTTCCCTGCTATAGTTCCTTGTTTGCTATTCAAGCTGTGTCTAACAATACTCGGCCCCTCCGTGGTCAGGGTTTCACTTCGTTTCGGTGAGTTTTGGACTCGGTTCACTTTCAGGTATGGCTCTCCCCTTTAGCCATACACGGCTTCGCTTCTTGCTAATTCATTTTTAGCTTGACGGCTTCGTTTCTGGTTCGAGGGTTTTATTTTGGTAACAAACCCTAACTTAACTCCTTTGTAATGGTTGCAGGTGACTGGTTCCGTAGCTCTCGCAAAGATTTCGGTCGATATTTCTCCCGGGTAGCTGTGTTCTTATCTTGGTTGATTTCGTGGCTCTTCGTTTTGGCTGTGTCTGCTTGTGTCTGTAGTCTGTATATTGGATGCTTCCGTGGCTCTCTATTCTTGCTGTAGTTACTTGCGTCTGTATGATTAATAGTTGTAGCGTTTAATGTTTGGCTGTTCCAACCTGTAGCCATGCTGTGGAGGGTTGCTGTAGGTTCTGTTAATTGATGGTTCGGTTCATCGAACCCTCGTCGCACAGTTCATTCATGTAATTTTAAATTCGACAAGCCTGCAATGTATTATACAGTGATATGTAATCTATGATTAAGTTTGATGTTGTTTCTTACCCAGTTTCGACTGTGGGTCGTTGTGTTCTTCGAAACTGTTCGCTTCTTTCCGCCTGTTGCTCACTCTCGGTCTCGGCTTATCTTTAGACTTGTGGTATTTGGAATATCGGTCACTGTGTTTGCCTGCAACGATATTGGATATGCAATAATATATATGTGAACTTTTTGTGAGTCTCTGTCACTGTGTTTGCCTACAACGAATTAATTGTACAAAAATATATATAGAAATTTCTAATACATAGGACTTATGTATTCCATTCGTATGTCTACTTGTGCACAAAATTTTAGATGAAGGAAATTTGATATATATTTCTCTAATTCTCTTTTCAAATTGCTTAGCTGCTGAACCCCTCTGGGTCATTTTGTCTGTCCTTTTATACAATAGTTACAGGCAGTTAGATAACTGCAGATAGTTATTCCTTACAGTTTGTCAGATAGTTATTCTATTACAGTTTGCCTGGCAGTTACTATAAACTTACTTTACCTGTCTATGCATTTGTTTACTTTGTCTTCTTTGTTCCACAAGGGTTTTTTGTTTACATTGCTTATTGATATTAATCTAATTCTAACAACTATAATTAAGACCTGTTGCTACAGTAAAGTAAAATAAATAAAAATTAACTAACAGAATCTAATGTTGTAGTTGACTTTGGAAGAAATTAAATAAAAAACGTAAGAACTCTGACAGACTTGCTGTCCTTTTGTCGAACTGTTCATCTTTCCCAAACTTCTTCAGAAACTTTGTCCTCCCTTTCTCGGTCTTCACCCTGTCGACCAGATGCTCCTGCATCATTGTTGAAGTAGAATTAGATGTAGTTCCACTTGATGTACATGGAGTGGTATTTGGAATTCCCTATAATTACAAGTATGATAAAATATTCATGCAGAAAGCCAACTAGTATCATCTCATCAAGGATGGAAATTCATTAACCATCAACACATATAATGGAAACTCCAATTTTTGGTTGGTAAGTGCCAACCAAGCCAAGAAACTAATCAATTCTAGAAAGACATATGTTTTACTATTCTTTAAATAAAACCAATGTGTAGAAGATTTGATGAGAGAAAATTCATCTTTCAAGGGGTGTTATAAGGAACAAAACCAACAAATGGAAGAATTGATATAATAATATAAGGGTGTGTTTTAAGAGACTAAAGGGTTATCCTCCAAGAGGGAAGTGTGTTGAGTTTATTGTAGCTTCAATAAGTATTCAAGTCGGACCAAAAGAAATAAATTGAAAATTTTCACCTCCAAAAGTAGAAGTAATCTCCATATTGTTCAAACCATCCCATTTTTTTGTATCATATAATTCATATTCGTATTTCTAGTAATGACATCATCACAGTTTTGAATATGGAAGTTCGATAAGGCATAAAGGCAAGATACGACTTGTTAAGTAGGATGGACCAAGTATGTTCCATACACTTGTGAAGTGTGATATGTTGAATTGAAATTATTGTAAGGACATGTGTAGAGATACTTCCTCTCATTGCATCATACTATAGGATATGTGTTCAGAAGTAGTGTTGTATAACTTGTAGTATTGTGGAAATATATTTTATGACTGAGGTGTCATTGCTTGATGTTACAAATTGAATCAAAGGAGAAAAGTTACTTCATGTATATAGAAACAAATTCCAATTAGAACATGAAAAAGTTTGTATTTGGAAGTCCTAGGTTTTTTTTCACAGTACCCCCTATAATTTTTAAACCTTTTATGGGGACCCTCCATGTAAATCTTAGTCAAACAAATTCTTTAATACTTTAATTTTTTTATTTTGTGATATTTTAGCTTTTCTTATATTTTCATTTTGATTGCTCTATTACATGTGTTTTGTTGTAATTTTCCAATGGTTCGAATTTCACCTCATTGTGACTTAAAATTTAGAAAATATCTATAGTCAAAGTTTGGTTGAATTTCATTACCTCGATGTAAAATTTGTAAATTTGTATTTTATTATATTTTTACAAATTGTAAATAAAATTTATATGAATATGTAATATTTTTTATTAAATTGATTTAACCTTAATTGACTAAGTTAATTAAAATTAATTATTTATAAATATAATTTTAACTATTTAACAATGACATAGAGTATTCTTCCCCAGTTCCCTAACTTCTTAGAGGTATTGTAATTTCATTTTTGCCAAACCCACCCAGGTTCACTAGACTTCGGAATGAAGGCAAAGAAGCACAAAGAGCAAATTATAATTAAAATGGGAGCTTATATTTATTAATGGGTAGATAAAAAATACCTTGGAGTGGTGGCGGGCTCGTACTCCACTCACAAGCCTCCACCCACTGCCTCCTTTATTCCTTTACATGTACATGCATCCCCTCATTTACTTTTACTTTGAAACCATTAAAAACTTAAACTCCTCTTTTGAATTTTTAAATTTATTTATTATATTTGTTTATTTTATTTATATTTTATTTTAAATATTTTTAAAGTTATTTAAACTTAACATTAATAAAAAACATATTAGGACTATGTATTTTCCAATAGTTTGCTAATTTGGGAATTTCAATTTTGGAGGCTAATATCTTGAATTTTATGCAATGAAAATGAGCACATGAGAGGTTGTTGGAAATATTATATCTTCCAAAAGGATATGGGAGTGGTTGTATGACCAAATTAGATCATTAACCACTCCAAAAAAAAAAAACATAATTTACAGTGATGAATTTGCATCAAAAAATCAATTTATGAGTTTGTTTTGGAGAGTTTTCATCCGTCCAAAGTGGCTTGTTGTTGCAAATTAGTTTTATAAGATCAATTTCCTAAATCTTCTCTTCACAAGCAAGCAAGGGGAAAACTTAGATTTGGTTTTATTAAACTATTAAATTAAATTCTGATCGGTTAGTTTATTTTTCAAAATTTTTGAAATCTTAGTTTTTCCTTATTTTAATTGGTTTTAATTTTTATTTTGTTTGGTTCTTTGTAGACCTTGGTGGAAATGACGAGGAAAAGAAATCTTGGAGAAAATGGATTGCACTGGCAATGAAGAGAAAGGGATTCTTTCCAACTAAAATCAAAGATCTCAACCATTCTTTCAACAACTCTCCTTTTTGGACATTTATTTTTGTAATTATAAATAACAATAGGGAAAAGGAGAAAAGGCTTCTACTTGTTTTCAAAAACAGAGTTTATTGCACTATTGTAGAGGACTGAATTTTGTATAAAATTGGATATATTTGGACTAGATTTTAAGAGGTGTATTCCAGCTCCAAAATTTCATGATATCATGGAATTTTTTAGAAATCATGTACTCAAATGCTACAATCAGGTATGGAAATTTTGTGCATTAATGTCAAAGTTAGAGGTTTATTGAAGGTATTCATTTAAATTTAATTATGGTTGAATCATTCATCAAGATAACTATTTGATTGTTGGGTTACACTATTACAAATTTGAGTTAATTGTATGCTTATCTAAACATTGAAAACCTATATTTTAGTGACAGCTCTTATTCATATTAAAGATAGGCAATGAATTTGAATAGACATGCATATTATCACTTATAACTATTTAGTAGATTGATGACAAGTTTATCTTTGTTTTAGTCATGATTATATTAAGAACTATTTCTTTAATGAAATTATACCACTTATTTTCAATTCATTTTATTTGAATATAGAGGTATGTGCAGCACAATACCAATTTATTGGTAGTTGAATGTATATATTTGTTCAAATAAGTAGCAAGTAATAGAATTATTTCCTTCTCTTATTTACTTGACTTTTATTCTAAATTAAAGTTGGTCCAAATTTCAATATTTTTCTCTTGATTGAGAGGATGATTGATCCTTCTCTTAATCGAGTTAGATTTAATATATCCTTTTGATTGCTTCCATAATAGATTATATTTTATTTGCATTTAGATTTAGATTTAGATTTAGTTCTCATATTTTAGAATTTTCCTTACATATGAGAAACTGCATTGGTGGTTTGGTTGAGCCCTTATGTCAGCTTAATAACTACATTACAAGCATGCTACAAGGGGGTAAGTTTGATCAAATTTTCTTGTTGATAAGTTATTAGAAACACCAAAATTCAACAGGGAGAGAGAGGGTAATTTGACCCATTTGAACAAGTCATAATCACCTTTTCAAAAGGATAAGGATTTCGTTGGGACCATGACTGGGCGACCTACCCATTGTTGATTTCATTCATTTTTTTCCATCAGCAGGCTTGAAGGATAGGATCAAAAAAACCTATTGTTTGTGGATAAAACCCTAGAGATAGACCTATTAGATCAATGTTTTTGTTAAAATAAGAAACCCTAGCTCATGCAAGGAAGGAGAGAAAACCTTAGCTCATAAGAAACCCTAGCTCATGAGTTGGCATATGGATTTCAATGACTCCTGCAAGGAGGAAAATATCAAGAGGGAGTTGACAATATTTGAAAAAGATAAGTACTTTTTATATCTATTCATTGATTATTATTGTTTTACTATTAATTAGTCTCTTATCTTTGTTTTTTTTGTTGGATCATAATTTTTCTTCCATGGTCTCCTAGTGAGGGTTGAAGGTACATCGTGAAGCCTGACAAGGCTCTAGAAACAAATGGAAGTGTTGGAAGAATGAGGAAAAAATTGTGACAAGAGGGTTCTCCCAGGATCAATAATGTGTTCAAGAGAGAAATTGTATTAATCGTACTTAACGACGAGAAGAGCTCCTAGATTAGAGGGAGCGGGTAGGCCATCAAATTTGAAGAATGCTATGATGGAGGAAATTGTGTTGAAGACAAGTCGGTGGTGACTTCCATGTGAATATGAAGATGAATTATGTGGTATATGGAAGCAAGGAGAAGCACACAGAAATAATCATGAGGATTCTCATAGAAAAAGTGAGTCGACTATGTGGAGACTCCAGTTTCTAGGTACACTTATGTTACAACTGTTATTTTTCATGCTTATATTATTGTTTGAAAATTACATCAAGTGGATGTGGAGACCTCTTTCCCCAATGGATTATTTCAGGAAGAAGAAGTGCACATAGAGCTACCTAAGGGATTTGTGTTACATGAGAGGGAATCTCATTTTTACAAAATAAAGAAGGTTTTGTACGGACCTCAGACATGACATTTTTGGATATAGGGATAGCAAATGTCCTAGTAGACCTCTTTAACATATGACTTGCCTTTGACAGAAGTGAAAGAACTCACGTGATAGAGGGAGTAGTAGTGGAAAGAGGATTTTCCTTCATGACCTGGGTTTGACCTAGGTTTGATTACTAGTTAGTTCTAATTTATTTTGACTTGA
Source organism: Pinus taeda (assembly GCA_000404065.3). NCBI lineage: Eukaryota > Viridiplantae > Streptophyta > Pinopsida > Pinales > Pinaceae > Pinus > Pinus taeda. The sequence continues at coordinate 358 of APFE031357224.1, read as the reverse complement.
AAGATGATACTAGTATCTCTTATTGAAATGAACAATTTTTCTAAGGAAAGGTTGTTGTTTTTTTCCCTAGTTAGGGTTTTCCCAAGGTAAAAATGTGTGTCTCTTTTGTTTTCTTGTCCCTTCATGATCCTACTCTCATTATTGTTTTGTTTTTTATATTTCCTATGTATAATTTACTAATGATGAATGTGATATAATATGATTTGGTTAATGAGTCACTGGAACATAATTGTTAGTGTAGTAACCATGAAAATTCAACAAAGTGGAGCACAAAATATAGCTATTTTCGGACTCTCCACTACCAAACATTGGCTCGTACAAGTGGAATTTTATATAAACAAAAAGTGGGAAGAAGCAG
>APFE031357222.1:1217-44332 GCA_000404065.3 Pinus taeda | reverse complement strand
AAGAAATGTTTAGCCAGAGTAGTTTTACCAAGTCCACCTGCACCCACAATCCCTGCAACCCTAGACCCCACGGCCTTCAACTTCTGCTGCTTCAATAGGACCGTCCTTTCAAAATCTTTCAATTTCTCATCCAACCCAGTTGGATATTTTGCCACATACAACGGTTTTTTTGGAACTTTCTTCACAACGCCTTGCACGACCTTCTCCAAGAGGTCATACTCATCATCCCTGAGTAATAGTTGACACAACGACATAAGTAGGAAAAAAAGCACAAGCATCTCATATAGCTCTTACAAATTGAAAACTAAAATGTATTGAAGAGACATGGGAGATCCAGCTTACCCTTGCATCACGAAACCGCTTATACCCGCAACCTGAGAAAGCGCATCTCTCCAACTTTGAATGGTCTCTGAGTCGTAGCGTGGTTTTTCTTTACCAGTGTGACGGTCGCGTGTTGTCTTCTCCTGCAGTTTCTGGAGAGCTTCACCGTACACGCCTTTGTCCGTCCAGCGGAGCACATAAGGCTCAACGCGGTAAAACACAGGAAGAACGGTAGACCCCGATTTTAACATGAGGACTAGCTCATTAAGGCACCACTCTGATTTTGCATAAGTAGGAGAGAATATGGCAACCTGGACGGAGGCTACTCTAATTGCGGCTTCTAATTGAGGAGTAATGTTATATCCCTCTATCAATTCCTGATCGTCGAGAAAGACTTGCAATCCCCGGTCAAGGAGCCGGCGGTAGAGACGAATGGCGAAGGTGTGTTTACAGTCGGGGCCACGATGATTGATAAAAACATCGTAGCAGGGATAAGAGGTGGAGGCAGAAGAAGCCATCGCATTAGAAGGAGCAGGGGTGATTGTACGCTGCAACATTGGAATTGGACACTGGATAATTGCAGGGATGGTTGCAAATGATAATAAGAAACGAAGAGCGGCCGAATGAATAGATTCACTAAACACTGCAGGCGATCATGCGCATTTAATGAAGTGGCGATATATTAAATGAGATACTTTCAAGACCGCAAGCGATCTGATCATGAAAACAATAATTAAGAAAGTGCCGTTCTGCAACTTGCAACCATAGTATACGCGTATATTTACGCCGTAAGGCGTTTCCATCTGAAATCAACTCTCCTCTCTGTTTATCTGGCATCTTTATAGACCATAGGATTATATGTTAGACGATTGCAAAGGTTTCAGCCGTTAGATTAGAAGCTGAAAGGGTTTGCGCATTGTTAGATTAGAAGCTGAAAGGTTTTGCGCACTGGCCCATTCTTGAAGAAATAGAGGTGGAGTTGCTGCCCAGAGTGGGAGGACGGCATCTGGTCTTAAGGCGTTCAGCGTGATCTTATTTGGAAAATTTTTCGTGAGCCCAGGATCAAATTGACAATAGATAATTTTGTAATATCCATTGAGAAGAATATGGAGAATGACAACAAACTCAAATTAGCAAGAGACAAGTTTACAGCATTGATAAGGAGGACAGGATCAAGGCGGGCGTGTTCCCTTTGGCATAGACTTGGTTCAACGCAGAAGACAACGGAACAGAGTCAGGGATCGGGGATCGTGCCAGTCCAACACTAGAGCAAAGATGTAATACCTTTTACCCTGTTCTTTTGCTCTATTTTTAAGAACCAGGTCTAGGATCTCTTTGCCTTCATTCCCTTGCCCACTTACTCATCTCTGTGGCTCTCTTTCCCCAATATTGTGGGGGCTTTTCCTATATCTTATTGCTTGGTTATTGTTGACATAAATTTGTTTGCTTAATTGTAGACATTAATTTGAATTCCGTGGACGTGATGTTGAATGATTTTGTAAACATTAATCCTCGTAGAACCGAAGTCTTTACAGTCTTCAGCATTTGCGGTTGTTTTCTTTGAGGTGGTGCTCAAAGCTACATGTTGTCAGCGCTTTAACCTGTCGGTGGTAACACATCTGACAAAGTGGTTGTTATGTTTGTAACAACTTTGATATATTTTATATCTGTCATGGGTATTGTAACAACTTTTTGATCTCTTACTGTTAGATTAGAAGCTGAAAGGGTTTGCGCACTGGCCTATTCTTATTTTCCATTATTCCACCTTTAGCTTAACGATGATTCCAACTAGAAAGTATGGCCTGCAATTGAGAACGCCTATTCAGCCCAAGAAGCCCACGAGACCGCCTTGTCCACCCCTCCTGCTTTCCAAAATGACGAGGAAGATGATGTGAAGGGAGAAATCGCTCATCAGGCATCGAAGAAGAAATCCCGCAGCGATGTAAGTATATATTTCTCTGCAACTCTCCCCTCATATTTCACCCATTTCCAGCACATTTGAATGATGTCCGTCAATGTATTTGAAATGAAAAATGAAACCAATTTCATCAATTGGAATTTAAATTAACACAGTGTCATTTAATCCCGGGGCCTGATATGCACCTTCCAGGTTCGTGAGTATGAAGTTTCATACTTCCAGTTCCCACATCTGATGCCTCGGCCATTTGTGTGAAGCTAAATTATGCATGTTCGAGATTCGGAAACTCGAGTTGCATATCATACCCGGGTTTAAATTAATGTCCATCATTGATCCACGCAATGCACCGTCTGGATGTATTGCATCACTTCACCCCTACCCAGGATTTTGAATGACCTTGTTTCTCTCGGCGCTCTGTTGATCTCACCAGTGAACCAGTGAACCAGTGCCACTTTGGCATCAATCAGGTAGATCAAGGATGCTTGGTGATTTGTTCTAGGTCTTAGTTTCCGGCTCGGAAAAAGAATAGCAAAAGGATTTCTTTAACATATAAAATTCTGGGCATTCGGTGGCCTTGAACACTGTGATGGATTATTGTATAATATAATTACTGTTAACAGTGTTCCCTCAGCTATATAGGTGTGGCCAGTTACAACTGGAAGGTTATTTGGTATGTTTATTTTAACTGAAATGTGTCTACGGTTGTTGAATGTTTAAATTGTTTTCCAGATTCAACCTAGTGCATATGAGCAATATAATTTTCTTTGAAGTTACGTTCTCTATTATAATATTCTGTTATATTGTGTGCGTCGGCGTTCTGCATTCAAAAATGTTTTCTTGGTGAGATTATAGACCATGGGACATTTTCTCGCGAGACATAAATTCTTCTTCATATTAATTATTTTTAGATTTCTGAAAACGTATCAAGAAGGGAAAAAATATAAACAACAAAATCTCTTGAATCAAACGCATAAACAATGGCTTCTTCATGCATTTGTCACTGCAGAATACATTATGAAATTAATTGCTTATGCATCATCTGCGACTGAAACAATGACATCAAAGTCACTAGCAGTCATCTCTGCAATTTCATCCTTGTCACTGATAGATTTCAGTGCCAACATCAAGTGAACTCCATATTCTCCTTGCTGGTTTTGATATGATTTAGGCTAAAACAGAGTCAAGCAATTAAGTGGAAAATAAAAGTGGATTCATCATTGAAAGGAAGTAATTTACAAAAAATACATATCAGTATTCCTTGCAACAGTCTATATATAAACCAAGATTGTGATATTTAGGGGAACCCCGATAGGACTTGTAACAAATGTATCCCCCAGAAAAGATGAGTCCTATCATTGTGGAACTTTTAGATAAGATTCATGCACAAAGTTGAACAAGTTGGATAAACTTAAATCTATCTTAACCTTCATATGTTAATTGTCTTAAAATATCATAAAAGCATTGCGATCTCATTGTTTACACCTTCAATTTTTAATTCCTATACTTAATTTAGGGTTAAGCTACATTTATGCTGATGTTGAAAACTTCCAAAATTCATAGAGTTAAAAGTGATTGGTGAAAGCCATGTCAAAAGATCTGAACAATATTTCTTTCAAATATTCTCAGAAGATCAGAACAATATTTCTTTCAAATTTTCTCCAAACAAAGAAATGTATGGATCATTGTCCCAAAACTTGCTGGCAAATAGGAAGAAAAAACATAGATTAGCAGTTAACGTTTCTCCAAACAAATAAATGTATGGATCATTGTCCCAAAACTTGCTGGCAAATAGCAAGCGAAAACATCGATTACTAGTTAACTTTTCTCCAAACAAAGAAATGAATGGATCATTGTCCCAAAAATTGTTGGCAAATAGCAAGCAAAAATGTCGATTACTAGTTACGTTGTAAGGCGTTTCCCTCTGAAATCGACTCCCCTCTCTGCCTACCTGTCATCTTTATACGCCATAGGATTATATGTTAGACGATTGCAAAGGTTTCAGCCGTTAGATTAGAAGCTGAAATGGTTTGTACACTGGTCTAATGGTTAGAAATTTGTTGCTGAATCTGTCTCTGAAAATTAGTTGTCGGAACGGTTTGCGCACTAGTCTAATGGTTACGAATTCGTTGTTGAATCCATCTCAGATCTAGATTTCCAAAAGGTCTCAATTTAATTCGGAGCCGAATGACCACAAGTATTTTTCGAAATTTGTGCTTATCCATTGAATTTTTCCGAGCTGAAGACTCTAGGGGGTTCCTTAAATGCCCTAATATGAACGCGTTTAAGTTCATATTATTTGGTGTTATAGATTTCAAACAGTTTCGTGAATTTTAGTTCAAAATTTATGTTCTCTAGTCTATAAAAGTAGAGCATAAGGTGTTTGATCATGGCCGACTACTGAACCTAAAATTGTTTAGGCAAACAAGCGTTTACTGTGCATAGAACTCCTCGCACAGGAACCTTTTTGCACATTTCGATGAAATAGACTGTAAAACCAAAGGAAATGACAATCGAAGCCGAGTCTTCTCCGTTTTCTTCCAGAAACCCTCGCGTTAGCCGGTGCTATGAGAAGGACAACGCGTTCCATACTTCTGCTCAGGAAAAGCCAATCGGCTTCTGAAAACACAGGAGAAAACTGATACTTTTCATGCTCTGTACAAGGTCCCGATTGGAGACACCCCCTTATGGTAGAGCCAAGCATCTTCAGGGGAACTATTTTGTTGAATGTTTCTTAGAACAAGCTATTTTATTCATACCTTATGTGTGGAAGATCAAATTAATCGAAATTTTGAGGATACAGCTCATGGAAAAGGATCCTTCTGGCGCCATTCAAAATCATTGCAACCAACTCTTTATCGAAATTAATCCACGTAGAACCCTGATAAAGTGGTGAGAAACATTCATCAGAAATGATTCAAATGATAATATTAAAAAGATTTCAGAATGTAGTTAATGCTTTACAAATTCCCACTTACCAGCAGCTGGTGATTTGTGAGCATTCATTGAATATACATCATACAAATGATAATGTAAGGATTCAAGAAGATTTCAGAATGTACATTTTCATAGTTTATATGTACTGTTTTTTTTTCAAACTGTGCAATAAGTTTTTGTCTAATCTGCCAGGTAACCACATTACCTATGAATCTTGTTAGCATTGAACAGTTGAGAATAATACACAATAGTCTTATAGTGTTGGAATTCTCAGTGATTCTACTGTGGTAATGACTAAGTGTTTATTACAAACAATGCAATTTTTCAACAAAATTTCAAGAATGTTAGTGTAGTAATGGTGTTTTCACATCCACTACTTCAGAAGCAGTTCTACTACGTTAATGACTAAGTGTTTATTACAAAAAATGCAATTTTTCAACAAAATGTCAAGAATGTTAGTGTAGTAAAGGTGTTTTCACATCCACTACTTCAGAAGTAGGAGGTGGGTACTGATTTTCTGCTCCTTCTGTTGCTATGGCTATATCTGCTTCTTTGTCAGAAGATATTTTGATCTGGGTAGCATCGTCTTGCCTTTTGCCCCACAGAAAAAGGTAGATACCAATGAATATAAGAGTCATGCCCATCAAACTATTCCAGTGTAGGAAAATCAAGCATTTCAGTTAATTAATTTTGTAAATATGTAGGCAGAATGACAGACACCTTCCCAGACGTAGCGTGTCTCCCAGAACTATAGATGATAAAATTGTTGTGCACACGGTAGACACTGGGCTAAATACTGTAACGAATACTGGCCCTCGTTTCTGCAAACACCATAACTGTAATGGAAATGCCATTGCATTGAATATGATTCCCTGCCAAATTGAATTGATCTTCCACAAATCAGCTTAACCACTTAACAAAAATTTAAGTTATTCATGGCTGGGAAAATTGAGGAAGAACACCATTCATGTATGTAGACTTACTGCAACGACCACAGTCAAAATCCCAGCCCTATCCAGTATCCGTGATGTTGGAAAATGATGCCTCTGTCAAGAATGGTTATCAAGAGAGCATTTTGGATGGAGCCTAGAATGGCAGTAATTGATGTAAGGGATAGTGTGGCTGGAAACTTCTTCAATGTCTCAACTTGCACATGAAATTATAATCATGCATTTGATTGGGTGGGGAGCCCTGAAACTTCTAAATACAGAAAATGGTTATAATTAGGTATCAATTTAATATGCAAGGTGGTAGGGAGACCTGCAATATCATGGTAGTGGATAACATTATCACTGTTGAGATAAGGTAAATACACCCTCTAATCTGGTTGCGTGAATCTCCCTCGTGTAGAATGGTTTCCACTAGGTGTATTGTATTAGTGTTGGAAACTGATGTTGATTGTCCCTACAGAGGCCAGAGTTGGGCTAGAGTAGGACCTTAATCCATATCCCTAAATAAATGGCCGCCCAAAAACCTCTAAACATGGAGATATTTGTTAACTACTTCAAGAATAGCCAAAACTATGTCAACCATTCAAACATTATTGGAGGCCATTAGAAAAGCTGTCACCATTAATTCTTCAGAAGCCTACACCTGTCATCAAGATTCCAAGCAGTTTCAAATCTTGATATCCATTGGTCAAAACTGGCAGAAATACATTGAATATATAACCTGATTTCAATAGATAAAAGAACATGACAGCAGGACTTTCAAAATTCATACATTTCGATATAGCGTGGACATAATTTTCCATTATAACCAAAAGAAAGAATATACAGATGAGGAATTTTGTTCTGATTTGATTTGTTTTTTGCACAACAATAAAAATGAGTAGAAAATAAAAGTCTGACAATAGTTAACACTATCCTACAAAGTTTAGTCAACTAATGTAAAAGAGTGTGATTTTCTTACCTCCTCATACTCCTATTTTTTTAGAGCCTTCAATGCTTCATAGGCTTCTTGCTTAATAGAATCTGCATCATTCCATTCATCTTGCAATTGCCTCAAATCAGAGTTCAAGGCACCAAATTGTTTCTCGATGGACTTGATTGCCTCACGAAATTCCCTCTCTTCCTGCCTTGCAGCTCTCAACCTCTCTATCATTTGTTCTTTGTTGGACTACACAAAAGCCCATATGAAATATAGTAGAGTAAGAAGAAGAAACAATTTTCAAAAGACTAAAGCAGATGTACTAGATGCTCAAAACAGCAAAGAATATTCAATTAAAATACTTGCAAAGATATCTAAGCATGTTACCCGCTTCATCTGTATGGCTTCTTTGATGAAGTCCCTGATTTGGGTTTTCTCATCCAACTGTAGCTACGCAAGTCGAATTTGAGTTCTAATTTTGTTTTCCAAGTGAATTGGTATTTTCACTAAGCCTGGGAGCTTCTTCTTAGTGACCTCTGCTTCAAGCTTTTGCTCATTCTCTAAAACAACAGTAAATAGACCCTTTGAACCAGCAAGAACACCTGTAGATACCAAATCAGAGGCACTAACAACAACACCCTCTTGCATGTCTGGTTGCACTATGTGATTGTAGCCTCCAGAATTTTTATCTACCACGTCAGAAGACCCACCACTGTTAGACACATTGCAGTCACTTGACTCTGGATCATATATTTCATCTTTCCCATGATGCACCTCATCAACTTGTTGTCCATCTGTGTCTTCAGTGAGAATACCATTATCCTCATTATTAAAATACCCTGATTCAAGCTCATTGTCATCATTTAAATGAAAACGAGGTTCCAGATCACTGTCCCCATTTGGCAAACAATCCATTTCAATCTCATCATTATGCCCCTTGTTTGTAGGTTCATATTGCTTCTCCTCATCTATTATATGGCCACATGCATCGTCCTCATTTTCCAAGTTCTAGCATCTAGATTCACTATTCTACTCTGGCTTGTTTTCCTCACTCACCATAGACTCTATTTCTTCAAGTTTACCATCTAACGCTGGCAATTCTAGCTTTTGTTGCTCCATTGAAATGCCCCTAGACTGAAACTCACGGTTTTTATCAATTAAACACTGGAACTCAGAATCACAGGCTAGATTCTGTCCATTTGAATTGATCTCTCAGGGCTCAGCAACCGGTTGTGATCCCTGCTCCAATTCGTTGTTCTCCAAAAAATCTCCACTTGACGAACACTGCACATACTTCTCATCATTCCTTGTCATTACCTCTGGTGAATTGATCTCCTGAACCTCTGCAACCAGAGGTGATCTCTACTCCAATTCATTGCTTCCCACAAAATTCCTTTCAACTCCATCTTTATTAATGGAACAGGGTGATTCAGGATTCTCCCCCACAAGATCCCTTTCAATACTTTCTTTCCCGTTAACCAAACTGGGGGATTCAAGCTTGTCCTCCACAAGATCTCTTTCAATACTTTCTTCCCCATTAACCAAACTGGGTGATTCAAGCTCCTCCCCAACAAGATCTCTTTCAATCCTTTCTTCCCCATTAACCAAACAAGTTAATTCATGTTGTTCCCTCACAAAATCCACTTCAACCTCATCATCTCGATTAACCAAACATCCTAATTCAACCTCATTACCCGTAAAATGATTTTCAAATTAGATAAATAAGGATGGTTCAAATGGCAAGATCACATAGATTAAGGATTCTCTTTAAATTATTTAGGTAGTGTAAATGAAATTTATTAGATAAATTGGTTTCAAATATATGTTATGGAAATGAAATTTAAGAAACAAGGAAAATAAAACATCATTACGGTGAGAGAATAACGCATATTATGCTAATTGAAGAATGTTTTTTGGTTGTCGAAATTGTAGTATTGAATTTAACACACTAACACCTTACAACAATGAACTAACAATATTCATGATGAAAATAGCAATATGGAAGATTTATCTACATAATGAAAAAGGCAATATGAGAGATTCCAATCACGTTCCAAGGCATTTTTTAAAATGTGGATGTGACAAAAGGTTGTTGTGGAAGGTGTTGTTTGTATATGGAAAATTTCTTGATCATTGTGTATAATCCTAATATTGATAGATATTTCTACTAAGTGGTTCCAGTTAATGGGGCATTGATTTGAGCGTTCAATATCTTTTTATTCTTTATCAAAATATTCTTTTGTTGTATTTGTGTTCTTCAATTTATGCCTTACGGCGTTTCCTTTGCAACATCTGGTGCAAATGCTAGTGTACGATATTCTATATTAACCACTAAAGACTTCGCCATTTACTTTTGTTGCCGACCATCACGTGAAGAGATAGAATTCCAGCGACACCAGTCAGTCCACTCAGATCATGGAGCATGACTCTCAATTTATTTTCCACCAAAAGACATTTCAAAGAAAGCACTCCATTTTTCGCACTTTCCTTGTGATATGATGTGCTGTCATTATTCACTATGGAGTCGGTGATCACGACCCAGACCTGGAATCTTTTTTACATGTATTTGATGCTGAATAAGAATTCTGCGATAACGTAAGTGTTAGATTGTTATCACTGTACTTGTTTTGTTGTTGATGATTTCTTTATTATTCACATTTTTACTCTCAAATTATTAGTAGGTTAAATTTATGGATAGATAAATGTAACTACAGTCTATACATAAGAATCATATAGCTATCCATTATATTTTACTATAGATCTCTACTTTTTCTTACAAGAAAGTAGTTAATGTATTACTCATTTTTGTTCCAAGATATATGTAAAAATGCATTGACAACGCCTTAGAATATGCAAAGGAAATGGGTGTTCTCATTTTCACTTTCTATGGCATCAAAATTTCTAGTTAACAAAGGGGCTAGGTAGATGTTAATGGTTTAATTGTGTTAAATTTCTATCAACATACTTGGAAAAAATGGGTTTGGTCATTTTAATGGGTGTTCTCATTTTAACTATTCATGGCATCAAAATTTCTAACTAAGAAAGAGGTAAGGTTGATGGTAAGAGCCTAATTGTGTTGATTACAACATCTTAATTGGATTGGATTTTACATGGTAAAATGTGTGTCTATTTTGGATGGTCTGTGTGTGTGTTTAAATTTCTAGTTTAAATTTCTCATATTTTAGCTATTTTATTCTTTTGAGCATAAAATCAACTATTAAATAATCTAAGATCTAAAGGAAAATTAACCTTCATTGTATAGGTTTTAGTTATTTTGTCAAATATGTTGTGATGAATTACAATTTCCAGATCAATCCCTCTCAGTGCATGATAGAATTTATGTTAAGATGGATCTATGCTTTAAATGGCCATGACGTGAAGCTTTTCTTTCAATACTTGGAAGTTAGTCCAACTTATAAATAGTAGGACAAGATTTTGGTGTTCTTACATAGGTCCAATCATTCCTCCAATCAAGTAATAGTTTATTTTATCTTCTTTCCCTTTGTGTCAATGCATTTTGTGCAGTCAAGTTAGTCTCTGTAAACTCTATGTGATAAAGGAAACTTCATGCAATCAATTGAGCCATGAGGATGATGTAGTTTATGTTAGAAGCTCCCCTTAGTCCTTTCATTGCTTTTCTTTTATGTGTCTCACTGAAAAGATTCCTAAAAATCCCTAAAAGGATTCCTAACAGTCCCCAAAATATTCATATTGTGCATCATGCACTTTCAAACACCGACTTCCTTAGAGGCCTATATCAAGAGTGTATTCTTCAAGAACGACACATTAATGACCTTTAACTATGTTTAGAATTGGTGGACACCTAGAACAAGACCAAAATCAAATGTACAGTCACTTTCTTCAACTAACAAAGCCTAATGAAAAGGTTATCGTAAACAAAAGGTTACCTTCTCTATCTCAACATATCTGGTCCCTACTGTTGGAGAGGAGTATGGAAGTGGGTTAAGGGAACATTGTATATCCATTGGATTGGACTAATATGTTGGCCTTTCAACAAATCATCCAAAAAGTCAACCAAATCATCCTCCATCCAAATGGAACATGGATAACAATGCTAAACCCTTGGCCATAAGCACTTAATCGTAAACTTATTACTTATTAATGTATGTATGTATATAGATATATATATATATATATATATATATATATATTATATATATATATATTATAATATATATATATATATATATATATATATATATATTATTTTAAGGTTTTTATTTGTTTTCTTAGTGTATTTTAGTTTATTACCCTTTTTCATTTTAATTCTTAGGGTTTATATATATATAAACTATGAGGGTTAACTTAGTTGGTCTAGTCCGCGTCGTTAAAGAACCTTTATTATTGAGAGGTCATGGGTTCAATTCTATCGACACTCTAAGGGTCAGGTTCCCTGGTTGAGTCGACAAGAAGTGATCCTTTCAGGTTGATCTACCTCGTACAAATATTCGATGGACATAGTGGTTACTAATCTCCAGGGACCATGAACCACACATACACACACATATCATTTTTTAAAGTGATTTTTCATTTATTCTTTTTAATTTGTTTGCAAGATTTATTTTCCTTTTCTATTTAATTTATTTTTCAATGTAAATTAAAAATTATTAATTAATAAATAAAATTTTAGGTAACTATTGTCACTCACTGCATTGAGGGTTTCAATTGGTCAAGGTTGCCCAAGAGCAGTGAATTTTGGAGCCACTTTCCTAAGCCACAGAAGATCTCAGAGATTAAACAGACCCTCTCCATTTCCTAGTGCTCGGGAAGAGCTTTCCAACGGTATATAGAAGTCCAGGAATGGAATTTTGGATCGAAAGTTAGAGCATGTTGAAGATCACACTTGGAAAGCCATAAAAACCAAGAAATGACTAAATATGAGGGAAAATATCACATATCAGGGGTCCCTTGCATAATAATCCCTACACATCACAATCACGCATATCAACAGCCCCACAATACCGCACATCAGCTTATCGGACATATCGGCGATCGGCGGTGGGCAAATCCCCCATCCTGCAGTCCCGCATGGTCCTCGCAATACCAATGGGCCATTCTTAAGGAATTATGGGGGAAGGTGGGGAGGAATACGCCAAAAGTGTTAGTAGAAGGTGAGGGGCCGATTTCATTTTACAAAGGAAATGCACACAAAGACAGGGACAGGCAGGCCCTTTTCTCTCTCCTCCACGTGGCGATACGGCGGTACAGTAAATCCCGCATCCCGCAATATCGATGGATCAGTAGGGTTTTCATTCCAAGACCATGTGGGGACTGATTCAACGATATAGTGTAAAAGTTTCGAGAAAGGCCGAAATTCATTAACAAAGGAAATTCCTGCAAAACCAAGGCAAGCGGCCCCTTTTATCTCTCCTCCACATGGCAGTATGATGAGTGACATGGCAGTACGGAGGGTGACGTGGCCGTACAAGGGACATGTGTCACTCAGTTTTTGTGTTTTCAGGGGTGAAATTGGACCATTTCTGGGTGCCACGTGTCACCACTCACAGGGTGAGACATGACAACAATGACGTCACCCCACAGATCAGCGATCGCAGCGGTTAAGGGGAAAAGCTAAAGGTAAGGTACTTGAGATTGCGATATGCGGGGGATCCTCCCGGATGTAATACAACATGTGTTATATTGTATAAGGATTTCGCGTCCGGACTGTCGGCCCGTGCTAAGGAAAAAGGTAAAGGGTCCCCCTCTCCTGCAGTGCGACTGCGACATCCTAGGTGGGCTCAATCCCGCAGATTGGTGATCACAGTTGTCTAGGGAAGAAGCTTAAGGTAAAGCACGGCAATGCGCTGATATGCAGGATTTTTCTTTACAAAAGAAAAAGGCTCCCAGACAAGGGTCTGATGGCCTTAGCGCCTGAGCGCTAACCCCCTGGTTCCAGCCCCCTTCATATGAGGAAATCCACACAAGGGGCTATAATAAAGGGGGGATAAGGAAAATCAAAAGAGCTCGTTTTGCTTGTTTTGCAGGAAAAAAGCTCGCGTTTGAGAGACTGTGATGTTACAGTGTAATACATATCACCCACTACATCAAGGCACCGATTGTGCAGGACAAAGTTTTAATGGGCAGATGGGCAGGCAACTAACGACTTAAATGGAGCATGGCGCAACAATGGAGCAATACATGGGACTCATGAAGATTAATGGTTCAGCATGGAGCCCCATCCCTCTACACAACAAAACACTACAGATACGGGCACTTACAATCGACCCAACCCCTACTCCACCGAACAAGGCATCTGAGCAATAAAGGAAGAAGCGACAGGGTTAGTTGAGTAGCACACGAGGCCATACCGTGAGCAAATTACAACTTGAAGAAAAGGTGATCAGAGGATGGACACAAAGACTCTTCATTTACTTTTCTGTCTGGTTATTTACTTATTTTTGTCCTGTAACATGCCTTCCTTTCAATGAGGCTTTTAATTTTGTAAATGCTTTGGGCCATACAACCATCTCTCACTGAGACAACTAGTGGACTTGACAGCTGAGTCTAGACTAGAGATATTTTGTTGTAATGAATGTTCTTGCTCCCCTCTCTAGATAAATAGGGGAAAGCAAGACTTAACAAAGGTTCAAAAATTCTATAAAAAAGACTACATGCCATTCTTAGACTATTTTTCTTTGTAACTCAAGTCTTTTTCAGAATATCAAGGATATGGTGGTGATTCCCCCTTCAATTATTACAATATGTGTTCATTATGTTAAATCTCATTTTATGTTCATATTTCCTCTCTGTATTCATGCAAATTATAGCTTCTAGAAATGTTTCAAGCTTCTTTATAGATTTATTTGTATTGATATGTGAATGCAAGTGCCTGTAATTATATTACAGATTCACTTGTCTCAATAATGTTGATGCATATACCTCTTTGGACTATTGAAATCATATATTTAAATTTGCAACACGTGAATCATAGTATTCAACCCCTCCTTCATCCATTATGTATGATTGTAACTCAAATAAGTATATAAATCCTTAATGCCTCAAGTTCTATGTGTTAAGTGTAGAACTCTTGAAGCCTTATGCTTTATGTGATGAGTTTCTCCTTCTCTTTGTCCTCTCTCATCTACCCTGGAAAAGTTTATTAAGTTGTGAGCCCTTGAATTACTCGGCCTCCACTATTTTCATGCATATTTATGAGATCTGAACTTGTGAGAAAGTACCATAAATTCATGTTTTATTTCTCTGGATAAATGAACCAACCCGTTTCCTATATATGTGTGTGTGTGTATTTATAAAACATAAGTGATGTCTCCAATTTCCTGTAAATCATTTGATACACACCAATCTAGATGTGCCCAAGCACTGGTCTTGTAAGCAATATGAGGTTGTCTCTGGGAGCGACAACATCTGTTTGCGTCGTTGTCGAGGAGCTTATTGAAGGATTTTCCCCCGGGATACGACAAATTGAGTACCCTTCGTGTAGGTGAGCGAAGTCTATTATGATTGCATTCATTTCACCTTGGCGACTCCACACACCCCTCATTATCATTCATAACCCTGGCTTTTAAAAGGCCTCATACTCGCTCATATACATCACAGTAGAAAGCCTCATTTGTATCTAACCCTGAAAAATGAATTTCCAAGAAAATATGGAGAGAGAAAACTCCCCGTGACTGTGCTACCATCTCACCAGCCTTTGAAGTTCCCTCATCTAGTTCTCAGCCTACTGCTGCTCATTATTTAGGACTCACTCCTAAGGCCCTGACATACCCTCTTTCCCCTCCAAACACTGTGGTCTTGATCCTAGTTCCTCAAGAAAATTTTAATCCCCCCTCCACTAATCCAGATGGCTCTTCCGGGTTTTTTGCTAAATAAGTATGCACCTCTTGATGTACCTCAACCCTTAAGTGTCATGCCCAAAGATTACCTTAAGCTTCTGCCTAGATTCAATGGGGAAGATGACAACACAACACAGAGACACATAGAAACCTTTTGTGCCTTTTCTGAGAACCTGAATGTGGAACAACTGGATGTGGTCATGAGACTTTTTGTACAAAGTCTTGATGGAGAAGCCAGAAATTGGTTCAAAGGCCTACCAAATGCCTCCATCACTACCTGGGAGGAGCTGGAAGATGTTTCACCCAAAAATGGGGAGACAAGAGGAATCATGAGTACCTCCTCACTAATTTTAATGCCATAAGAAAAAGACCGAAGGAGGATACTTTAGGATTTATCAAAAGATTCAATAAGCAATACAATAACTTTCCAGTTGACACAAAGCCTCCTCCAGCTGCAAATCGTGTGGTTTTCTTGGGAGCCTTTGAGTCTGATGTTGGTTTTACCCTGAGAGAAAGGAAGTCTCTCACTCTGGACCAAATTCATATCGATGCTCTCGAAGTAGAAACAAATTTGGCCTCGACAAGGAAGTCAAGGGTAAAGCAAGAACTTACTGAACCCAAAAGAGGGAAAGAAGAGGCATCCTCCTTTGGTCAAGATGGAGAATCATCAAATCCGAAGCGGGACAATCTAGAAAAAATCATCAATAGTTTATCACAAAAGTTTGGAAATCTTGAAATTGAGAACAAGAACCTCTCCATACAGAATGCTCAAGTCAACAACCGGGGCTATAACCCACAATATAGAAGGGCTCCACTACAACTACTTCCAAGGGAAAGAAAGGAACAACTTGATTAGATCCCTCATCCCTTATACTTGGAATATGTTTCCGACGATCAATCATCGGATACACAGGAGATGCAGGGAAATATATATTATGCTTTTGCCGAGAAAGAACATGAGAATATGGCTCACCAGGAGGCCAGTCATCATAGAGAAGCAGCAGCAGATGAGGAAGATATGGATTATTATTACAAAAATTTTGCAAAGTTCATGAAAACACAGTCCCAACGTAAGTATAATCTAAGATCTTAAAAGAAGAGGACGAGAGAACTAGAACAACAAGGGGAAGCTGCCCCCCAAGTGGTTCCTCCAGCACCAGACAAGGGGAAAGGTAAGCTCCATCTCGACCCACGCAAGACAGGAATCTCTGCAGATAGGGAAAGAAATGGTCCTAAGGGACACACAGAAAAGGAGGCACCTGTTCTACCTAAAACTCCCAGGCGGAAGGGAGAAAGAATAGAGCCAGGAGATATAGAAAAGGCCCAACCCACATTCAATCTCCCGAAGGAGCTGGAAAGGGTAAAAATTCATGTTCCTTTGACTGAGCTTCTAAAGTAGCCTAATTAGAAAGCCCAAGGCTCTCAATTCATGCATCCAATCACCTCAACACCAACCCATGATAGTTTGAACCTCCAAGAGGAGAGGCCCATGGTTGTTTTCAAGCCGCATGTGGAAGAGTTGGACCCTTCTACTGCACCTTTCTATGGGACTTTGGTAATCCATGACCTCTTGTTGCATAATCACATGCTATATTTTGGGGCCTCACACAACCTCATTCCATTATCTGTAATGGAAAAGTTGGGTTGGAGATCACGTGACTCTAAGAAAGTCAAATGCTTAGACATGATGAAGGACCTAGTGCTAAACCTGGCTCAGGTCTCGGTGAAAAGTGTGGTAATGGATATAGTGGTGGCTGATATACCTACTTGTTTTGGAATGCTCTTATCCAGATCTTGGGGTTCCAAGGTGGGTGGCTCTATCAAGATATATCTGACTTATGCCACCATTCCCACTTTTGGAGGTGAGCAAAGGAGGTTGTACAGATAATCCAGGTTTGTGAAAACCGTGACCCCAACTAAAGGCTCTAAAAACTCCCCAATGCATGGGAAGGATAGCGACATCTCTTGTTTATTCCTAGAAGAGGATGAGGCCTTCCTAGAGGAAACATACGTACACCTAACAAGGCAATCAGAACACTTGCAAGAAAATGAAAATAAAATATGGAAATTATACTTCGATGGAGCAAACTCTTAAGATGGGAATGGAGCTGGAATATTGGTGGTGTCTTCGAAGGGCAGACTAACCAAAATGAGGCTCTGCGGGCTAAGGGAATCTTTCATTGATGAAAGCTTTTCCATCTGGTCTATGTGATCTACATCATCTAGAATTATAAGTGCATGACAACAGGAGAGATGTTCTTTAAGTTCGCACATACCCTGGTCAGAGTTCTCAATTATGATATTCTTATGTTTCAGTTCCTGAATGAGCCTACTCTGCAAATAATTTAAGGACATTCTCCGTGCAGTTTCTCTGACATCAGATAAAAAGACTGATTCTTTATAATGTGATCTTTTGAGGTTGAAGAAATGTTTAGCCAGAGTAGTTTTACCAAGTCCACCTGCACCCACAATCCCTGCAACCCTAGCCCCCACGGTCTTCAACTTCTGCTGCTTCAATAGGACCGTCCTTTCAAAATCTTGCAATTTCTCATCCAACCCAGTTGGATATTTTGTCACATACAACGGTTTTTTTGGAACTTTCTTCACAACGCCTTGCACGACCTTCTCCAAGAGGTCATACTCATCATCCCTGAGTAATAGTTGAGAGAAAGACATAAGTAGGAAAAAAGGCACAAGCATCTCATATAGCTCTTACAAATTGAAAACTAAAATGTATTGAAGAGACATGGGAGATCCAGCTTACCCTTGCATCACGAAACCGCTTATACCCGCAACCTGAGAAAGCGCATCTCTCCAACTTTGAATGGTCTCTGAGTCGTAGCGTGGTTTTTCAATACCAGTGTGACGGTCGCGCGTTGTCTTCTCCTGCAGTTTCTGGAGAGCTTCACCGTACACGCCTTTGTCCGTCCAGCGGAGCACATAAGGCTCAACGCGGTAAAACACGGGAAGAACGGTAGACCCCGATTTTAACATGAGGACTAGCTCATTAAGCCACCACTCTGATTTTGCATAAGTAGGAGAGAATATGGCAACCTGGACGGAGGCTCCTCTAATTGCGGCTTCTAATTGAGGAGTAATGTTATATCCCTCTATCAATTCCTGATCGTCGAGAAAGACTTGCAATCCCCGGTTAAGGAGCCGGCGGTAGAGACGAGTGGCGAAGGTGTGTTTACAGTCGGGGCCACGATGATTGATAAAAACATCGTAGCAGGGATAAGAGGCGGAGGCAGAAGAAGCCGCCTCAGTAGAGGGAGCAGGGGCGACTGTACGCTGGGACATTTGGGACATTGGAATTCGACACTGGATAATTACAGGGATGGTGCAAATAATAATAAGAAACGAAGGGCGGCCCGAATGAATAGATTCACTAAACACTGCAGGTGATCATGCGCATTTAATGAAGTGGCGATATATTAAATGAGATACTTTCAAGACCGCAAGCGATCTGATCATGAAAACAATAATTAAGAAAGTGTCGTTCTGCAACTTGCAACCATAGTATACGCGTATATTGTACGATATTCTATATTAACCACTAAAGACTTCGCAATTTACTTTTGTTGCCGACCATCACGTGAAGAGATAGAATTCCAGTGACACCAGTCAGTCCACTCAGATCATGGAGCATGACTCTCAATTTATTTTCCACCAAAAGACATTTCAAAGAAAGCACTCCCTACATTTTTCGCACTTTCCACGTGATATGATATTTAGCGGGCCTTTGAGTTTACGCATCTGTCAGTGATAGCGGTGAGACGTGTATTTCCATTTTATCACGACAATGTGTACGATTTGACTTTAGGTAAATAATGGGTAGATGGGGATTAGGTTTATGAAAGAGCAAGCTTGTGACAGAAGCCTCTGCTGAAAATTGGTATCAGAGCCAGTAACGTCTGGTTCTAAAGGTTGGTACTCGGAATCTTACTCATTTAAGATGGAATCTTTGGGAAAATTTGTTTCGTTCAGAGAACTTGAAGAAGATAGATCTGAAGAGAGTCCTCTCAGGAAAATGTTTGAAAATAATGCAAACAGAACTTTGAATTCTGTTGAAAAAACATATGCAGAAAGTCAACCTTCTGCTAGGTGGGCATTACCAGACATTACACCTTCTGAAGTTTATAGCGACTTAGCCCCATTTCATTTAATTGCTGCCTCTAGGATTAGCATCAAAGAGTCAGTTAGTCAAGTTGAAGAAAATTCTGATAGTATCCAGACTATCCCTCTGCTTGATCCCCAATCTCTACAAGCAGAAGCCAAAAAATTGAAAACAAATTACCTACATCTTGGTTGTATAAGGGTTGGCATTAATCCTTTGGTTCATAAAGGATTAAACACATTTGTGCTTGCTACAGTTAGAGACCTAACGCACAATAAATACACAGATTCTATAATTGGTGGAATTGTTGCTCCTCTGTCTGATGGCCCAGTATACTTTGACTGTTATCCAAACTTTTCTGTTTATACTTTTGATGAAACTATCAAGGATATTCTACAGCTGCAAATCTATACCACTGGATTTGACATGAAAAAGAAAAGAAATAATATTGCCATTCAGACCAAAGCCTGTTTCAGGCATACCAACACTTTGTGGCCAGCAATCCGTCATACCCCTAGTCGGGACTCCAAATCAAGTGTTGTAGTGAAAACCGACCCTAAAAATCAAAAAGTTGAGCATCAGTTGATAAAATGGGAAACTCTAGAGTTCCCAAAACATTGGGTTGTTAATCACTCCAAGCCGCAACTCCCCATGAACATAACGTCAGCCAACATAACCGAGAATGCTTCAACTGCAGTAATATCTTTTCCCCGAAGGTCAACCATTGATCGAAGAGGAATAGATGTTGCCTGTAAAATGTCCAGATATTACAGAGATCCTTCCACTATAGATACTGCTTGTTCATCATCATCATTTTCTTCTTGTCGTCATTTGCAGATTTTTGAATTAGCCCAGCTTGTAAATTTTTTGTCTTTAGAAGTAAAATGTCCTGAGCGTACAAATATTGTAAACCTTCTTAGTTTAGCAGAACAAGACATTCATCTGCATCATAATCCACGTACAGGCACTGCTCCACCATCCACTTCAATTAGTTCGTGTCCAAATCCCAAATGTTCTGACATACCTTTTCCTCATGAGTCTGAACCTGATAATGATCATGTTCTTATGATCCATTCAATAGAAGAGGAAGATCCCAGGCTAACTCAGATGATTTGTCTCATGAGACCTGCAAAGCCTAGGTATGGGTTGGGAAAAATAGAACAGTCAGAACTGATTCCACAATGTAGATTCAAACAGATCCCTTCAGACTGTAAGAAACCCGCAGTCATGGAGATGCATAAGTTTTTTGCACTTATGGATGGGTGTCCTAAATCTCAAATCAGTGCAAAATGGATGAAAGAAATGTTAAATTGGGATTTATTCACTAATCCCAAAGCAGATGAGTTTGATCAAGGGTATACCCCTGAGCAGAAAAGAAGAATGGCTACAGGTTGGAAAAACTATATGGAGAACAATAATGAGTGGATATCTTTCTATTCATGGAAAGACAAAATTGCTCCCATAAATGTTTTGACTGGTGCTTCTTGTAGTAGTATTCCAGATAAGCATGGGTGGACTACACTTGATGGGTCCGTAGTTGAAACTCCGACTACTTTTCCTCCATACAAAGGAATAATCTTAGGAGAAAAATCAAATGCTGCTAAAGCCATTCCTTTAGTCCAGAAAGATGATAATGCCTTAGGGATTGATGGTAGGATCCAAAAGGCTAGTGAACAAATAAACTGGACTAATACTGCTTTGAAAGGTCTAGAAATGAATGTAGCAAAAGCTGAAGAAGTAAAGAAACAAGTTGAGGTTGTACAGTCTTCTTTCAATAATGTAAATTCTTGTCTGAATAGTATCCAGTTTGATTCCAGTATGACTCGTTCATATACTAAAGAGTCATTAAATAAAATTGAAGAGATAGGAGAACATTTAGTTGATACAACTAAAACACTCCTCACTGGCTTGACTGAGAAATTTGATAAGATGCAGGTTGCAAAAGTAGAAAAGCCAGTTCCAAATTCATTTTTTGTCAAAAGAAATATAAATATTGAACATTCAATGAGGAATGTAGAAAAATTCCCTCTGCTGTTCCCCAAAGAGACCAAAGCAGAAGAGCCTGAAAAGATAACTATTGCTTCTTTATTTGAGGAACCAGAAACTCAAATCCTCCCAATTTATGAACCCATCGAGCATAGATTTTCTAGATACTCTGCTCTTCATATTGAGGGGAAGGGAAAAATGCCTGAAGCACCTACTTGCTTCCCTGACTCTCACAGAGAATGGAACATAGATAACATGAGTGTTGGCCAGATCCGCCAAATGATTGATATAATGTATACTGAATATAAACTCATGTGTCTAAGGGAAAAATCAGAAGTAGATGCTTGCAAAACAATCATCCAGTGTTTTACAGGTACTCTTCTCAGATGGTGGGAAACAGAATCATCTCCTAAGTTGATTGAGACTATGGAAGCTGAAGTCCTGAAAGATGAAAAGGGAAATGTGATTCATAACCAGGATGGCACTGTAACAAATAATATGATTGGTGCCTTAACATCTATGATTTTAGAACATTGGTGTGGTTGTGAGACTGAAATAGCAAATAGACATGAGATTATTTTGATGAACCTCAAATGCCACAAAATGTCCCAATATGATGATTTTCACAGAGACTGGATGCAGTGGATATATGAAGTAAAAGATTCCAAAAATCTGCTTTGGAAGCAGGTATACCTTGCTGCTTTGCCTTCCAGATTTGTTGATTATATCAAAATGCAGCATATTTTTTAGTTGCCTTTTGAGTCATATACATGGGGTGAAATCTATTCTCTCATTACAAAGACTCTTGTCAGCCTTTGTACCAGCTCAAGAGTGAATAAGTCATTAGAAAAATTATCTCGGTTGCCAGATAAAAAGTCTATTTGTAGTAAATATGGACTAACAGTTGATGACCCATTGGTCAAATGAAGAAAGTCTAAGAAAAAGGCAAAAAGAGAATTTAAAGAGACTTTCTACAGAAATAAAAGGAATTACCCAAGAAGTAAAAGAAAATATCCCACAAGGGATAAAGCCCCTAAAAGAAAAGGCTATTATAGGTACATTCCCAAGACTCACTACTATAATCCCTCTGATATACATTTGCACACATCTAAGCAAGAAAAATGGAACAAGATAACTTGTTGGTTGTGTGGACAGACAGGACATACATCCTCGAGATGTCCTCAAGGCGAAGAATCTAAACTTGAAAGGGGGAAAAAGACAGCCGTTTATGCCCAAAAAGCTAAACAAGTCAAGAAAGAACATTCTAGCCCATTCTCCTGTCTAAGATGCAAGTCCAAGTATCATGTTACAGAAAATTGTCCAAATCTTCATATTACAGCTCAACAACATCAATTAGAAGATTCATCCCTGGATTCTTTTAGTAGTACAGATGAAGAATTTCAAGTAAATATGGGCCATTTTAGTGATTCGGATTTATCAGAATGTTCTTGCTCAGATTCTGATGAATGTGCATGTCACGTTTTCTATGATAATGATTCTGAAGTTTCTGACAGCTCCAGTGAAGAAGAGGAAAGACTAAAGCCTCCCAAGGAAAAAGTCCTCATGGCATCTACTCAAGAAGAAGCCGAGATGAAGATTTTAGCCCAAATCAGGACTATGGAAGAAGGTGCAATGAAAGACCGCCTGATAGAAGCCTTTACAGATCAACTCAAATCTAAAGCTTCAAAAGGATCAGGTAAGAAGCCACAGTTTGTTGATGCTTCATATGAAAGGAACACTAAATCTTTCCAAATGCATCATCAAAAACCAGGGAAAGTAAGATCCCTGACTTTGGGAGAAGTGAGTGGTGAAATTCACCAGCTCAAGTCAGAAATCTCCGCCATCAAAGCACAGATAGCAGAAATAAAGAAAGGAAAGGAGATTAAAGAAGAAGAAGAAGAAGAAGAATCCTGGAATATAGGACCTCGCAATAAAGAAATCGAAATTGCAGAAGGAAGGTCAGACCCGCATTTTGGCTTTCAGGATATGAGATTATTTACTATTACATATCAACAACATCATGTTAAAGTAAAAATCTGTATCCAAGGTCAAATATTTTTTATGACTGCATTGTTGGATTCTGGTGCTGATATCAACATTCTTAACACTAGAAACATTCCAGCAAAATACTGGGTCTCTGCAGAAAGGGAAGTGGTAGGACTAGGGAATAAGAAACTCAAATATGAAATCCCTAGAGCTTCCTTATGTTTTGACACTCATTGTGTATATATGAAATTTGCTATTGCAGACATACCTGTTGACTATATATTAGGTAATGTTTTTCTAGCTGCAGTAGAACCACATGGTTCAGCAAGAATAAAAGGGAGTAAAGCTGGTTATTTCATCTCTGTGCCTACATCCAGAGGAACAAGAAAGAGGATCGAGCTCCCCTATGTTTCCACTCCCAGAGTCTCTACTATGGTCCAAGCTATGCAGAAGTTGGAAAAAGCAGAATCCTTACTAACCGATCTTAAAGATCTAAAGGGCAAATTGAGGATAGAAGAACAGCTGAAGCAGCCGCAGATCAAAAGAAGGATTCTAGAGCTAAAACAAAATTTGGCAGAGAAATGTTGCTCAGAAGAACCAAATGCCTTCTGGCACCGGAAGCAGCATACGATCAAACTGCCTTACAAAGAAGGTTACAAAGGTAAGCCCTGCAAAAGCAGAGCTATACCAATGAGCCAAGAGTACAGAAAATTATGTCAGCAAGAAATTCAACAGCTACTCAATAGAGGCCTAATCAGAGAATCCACTAGTCCTTGGAACTGCTATGGGTTCTATGTGAATAAAAGAGCTGAACAAATCAGAGGTATTCCCAGACTTGTCATAAATTACAAGCCTCTGAATTCAGTCTTGGCTGATGATACCTATCCAATACCGCACAAAGGTGATTTAATCAGAAGAATTGCAGGAGCAAAGGTATTTTCAAAATTTGATTTAAAAGCAGGGTTTTGGCAAGTAGCTGTTAATGAAGAAGATAAATTCAAAACTGCTTTTAGTATCCCAGCAGGGCATTATGAGTGGAATGTCATGCCCTTCGGTCTCAAAAATGCTCCCTCCAAGTTTCAGAAAGTTATGGATGATATATTCAAGCCATATTTTGATTGGCTACTTGTATATATTGACGATGTTTTAATTAATTCCAGAAATCTTGATGACCACTTCAAACATGTAAATATTTTCATGAAGCTGGTCCGAAGAAATGGTCTCGTTCTTAGCAAAAAGAAGATGGAATTATTCCAGACTTCTATAAAAATTTTAGGACACTAGATTACAAATGGCCAGATCTCTTTGCAGCAGCATGCTATTGAGTTTGCAGATAAATTTCCAGATGTCTTAAAGGACAAGACACAATTGCAGAGGTTCCTTGGCTGTTTAAATTATGTGAGTAATTTTTATCAAGACTGTGCTTCTGACAGAAAAGTGCTCAATAAAAGAACTGGCAAGAATCCTCCCCCATGGACAGACGCGCACACCAGAGCAGTTCGAGAAATCAAGGCAAAGGTAAAATCTTTACCTATTCTATACATCGCTGATGATGAGGCATTTAAAATTGTAGAATCTGATGCCAGTGACATAGGTTGGGGTGGAATTTTGAAGAAAAGGATTGGTGAAGAAGAACAAATAGTTCAGTTTGCCTCAGGGGTTTGGAACCCAACTGAACAAAAATATTCTGTTATTGAAAGGGAGGTAAAAGCTGCTTGGAACTGTATTAGTAAATTTGCAGTTTATCTCATAAATAAACCATTCCTTCTCAGAACAGATGCTTCAGCAATGAAGAAAGTTTTGGCCAAAGATATCAAAAAACCAGAAGAAGCGAAATTTGCTAGATGGCAAGCATTATTCGCAAATTTTGATTTCTCTATTGAGCATATCAAAGGAGAAGAGAATTGCCTCCCTGATTTTCTCAGTAGAGAATATCTTGAAAAAGGAGCTACACAGGTCATGATAATTGTCACCGAATGGGATCAAAGTCAGAAATGTGAAGTCTTGAGGACTATCCCAGATAACCAAGACTGGGATGCATATAAAAACAACTGGAAACCTACATGGCAATTACGGAATACAAAAGTTCTTGATGCAGATCTCCAGCCTCATACAGATCTTCAACACTATGTGCCAGAAAAAAGAGTATATCCAAAAGGCAGAAAATGGATTCATGACATGATATATACTAAAGCCAAAGCTGATGCAAGGACAGCAAGAGAAGCCTTAGAATCAAATTTCCATGACGTTGGACGGATTGGACACCAGGGAGATAGTAATACCAGGACCTATGGAGCATACTTCTGTATCTATCGTACCAGAGATCTATGGATAAACCATCCGCAAGTCCAACCAGGTGCAAGATGGCCAAGAAATGATCCTAAGGTAATATTCCCGGATACAATTTACAACTTTCCAGATTATAAAAAGTTATGGTGGGACTTCATGAATGTAGATGATAAAACAGATACACATTATACAAAATTAAAGTTTAGCACAATGGCAGCCTCTCAGAATAATCTGCAGTGCGAATGGTTCCAAAACTGGTGGGTAGACTATGGTGTCAACAGGACAGCCATGGACCCTGTGTATCATGAAGGGTATCAAAGAAGACACTGTCAAAAATGCTTTGATCATAATATTGGAGACTGCTACCATCGCATCTACAGCACAGTCAGAGAGATGACAACCAAAGAATGGGACCCTTTCCACATGACCAATTATTCTCTCCGAGAATACATGGTAGATCATTTGGAGTGGTGCGTGCTAACCAAAGTCCAACACCAGATCATATTGGGGAAGCCGATGATAGTCCGGAGAATATACACCAAGGCATGTGACGATTTGCTCTACAAAAGGGAAAGATTCCCTGACTTAACTTTATTTTGAATAAGTACCAATCACAAGGGCTTAATTGTGATCAGTGTTCCCGTGGGCTTTACTGTTCAAAAGCCTCCACATTGTAAATATTCACTTTTAGTCTTTTCTCGTGGACATTTTGTATAAAAGTATCCACTGTGTAACTGGTCATGAGTCTGTTCTTACTTTAGGTACAAGAATCTACTTTACAGACAATATCATATGCATTACCCGAAAGCAATTATTCGGCCTGGCCGGAATATTTGTGCGGACGTCGCTTTGATAAAGGCTGAAAAAGAAATGATTCTTTAAGTCTTTTCAGTCTGACCAACAGTAATGTTTGTCCCCCCTTCGCATGCTATATAAAGAAGGGTAAGGCTCATTTGTTAGGCATCGAGTCTTAGGCAATCTTGTGTTTGTGTGTGTGTTGAGTCGAGTGTTCTCCTGCTCTGCATCTGTGGACATTCAGTCCGATCTGCTTGCATCACGAGTAATCACTCAAAGTCCTTAGTTGGTTCGAGAAGCCTGCGTATCAGTGTGCTCGGCAATGGTAAGAACCTAAAGTGGCCGAACCATTAGAAAAGTCAAGTTTTTGGGTGTGAAGTCTGATTCTGATACAGAGCCTATACCTTGCCAGAAGCCTCCGGTAGTAACTTGCTTAATTTTAAGCTGTGAAAAGTCCGGTAAAAGCAGGTTTAGACTGTTTCTGCATAGAATCAATCTCTGTAAAAGCTCTGTGAGCATTCTGTAAAGATTTTCTTATTCAAATAAAATGAGTATGCCATTCTGAGTATCTTTGTGCATTTATAAAAGTCCGCTGTGATAGTAGTTCTCTCTGTGCTTTCATCCGAAGTTCACAGGAAGTTCGCCAAAGGATCGAAGGGACGCCAAGACCGTGTAAGGCGTGGAAGCCGTTGTGAAGGTCGTCAGAGCGTGAAAGATCTCAGTAAGTTCACCACTGGTTCACCAGGAGTTGGCTATCAGAAAGAACTGACAGACACAGAGAAAGAGCAAGCTTGTGACAGAAGCCTCTGTTGAAAATATGAAAGAAGAGTATAAATGAAGCGTAATATAATATGTTATAGATTTTTATAAATACATGTAATATAATGCACTGTAATACACTTATTTAGTGATCAAAATTACTTTATTTGAGATTGTTAATAATGTATTTGTTACACATTCAAGTAAAGGAAGGGTGTTTTGTTAGATTGTTATCACTGTACTTGTTTTGTTGATCATTTTTTTATCATTCACATTTTTATTTTCAAATTATTAGTAGGTTCAATTTATGCATAGATAAATGCAACCACAGTCTATACATAAGAACCATATAGCTATCCATTATATTTCACTATAGATCCCTACTTTTTCTTACAAGAAAGTAGTTAATGTATTACTCGTTTTTGTTCCAAGATATATGTAAAAATGCATTGACAACGCGTTAGAATATGCAAAGGAAATGGGTGTTCTCATTTTCACTTTCTATGGCATCAAAATTTCTAGTTAACAAAGGGGCTAGGTAGATGTTAATGGTTTAATTGTGTTAAGTTTCTATCAACATACTTGGAAAAAATGGGTGTGGTCATTATAATGGGTGTTCTCATTTTAACTATTCATGGCATCAAAATTTCTAACTAAGAAAGAGGTAAGGTTGATGGTAAGAGCTTAATTGTGTTGATTACACCATCTTAATTGGATTGGATTTTACATGGTAAAATGTGTGTCTATTTTGGATGGTCTGTGTGCGTGTGTTTAAATTTCTATTTTAAATTTCTCATATTTTAGCTATTTTATTCATTTGAGCATAAAATCAACTATTAAATAATCTAAGATCTAAAGGAAAATTAACCTTCATTGTATAGGTTTTAGTTATTTTGTCAAATATGTTGTGATGAATTACAATTTCCAGATCAATCCCTCTCAGTGCATGATAGAATTTATGTTAAGATGGATCTATGCTTTAAATGGCCATGACGCGAAGCTTTTCTTTCAATACTTGGAAGTTAGTCCAACTTATAAATAGTAGGACAACATTTTGGTTTTCTTACATAGGTCCAATCATTCCTCCAATCAAGTAATAGTTTATTTTATCTTCTTTCCCTTTGTGCCAATGCATTTTGTGCAGTCAAGTTAGTCTCTGTAAACTCTATGTGATAAAGGAAACTTCATGCAATCAATTGAGCCATGAGGATGATGTAGTTTATGTTAGAAGCTCCCCTTAGTCCTTTCATTGCTTTTCTTTTATGTGTCTCACTGAAAAGATTCCTAACAATCCCTGAAAGGATTCCTAACAGTCCCCAAAATATTCATATTGTGCATCATGCACTTTCAAACACCGACTTCCTTAGAGGCCTCTATCAAGAGTGTATTCTTCAAGAGCGACACATTAATGACCTTTAACTATGTTTAGAATTGGTGGACACCTAGAACAAGACCAAAATCAAATGTACAGTCACTTTCTTCAACTAACAAAGCCCAATGAAAAGGTTATCGTAAGCAAAAGGATACGTTCTCTATCTCAACATATTTGGTCCCTACTGTTGGAGAGGAGTATGGAAGTGGGTTAAGGGAACAATGTATATCCATTGGATTGGACTAATATGTTGGCCTTTCAACAAATCATCCAAAAAGTCAACCAAATCATCCTCCATCCAAATGGAACATGGATAACAATGCTAAACCCTTGGCCATAAGCACTTAATCGTAAACTTATTATTATTATTAGTATTATTATTATTATTAAATAATATATATATATATATATAAAGATATATATATATATATATATATATATATTATTTTAAGGTTTTTATTTGTTTTCTTAGTGTATTTTAGTTTATTACCCTTTTTCATTTTAATTCTTAGGGTTTATATATATAAACTCTGAGGGTTAACTTAGTTGGTCTAGTCCGCGTCGTTAAAGAACCTTTATTATTGAGAGGTCATGGGTTCAATTCTATCGACACTCTAAGGGTCAGATTCCCTGGTTGAGTCGACAAGAAGTGATCCTTTCAGGTTGATCTACCTCGTACAAATATTCAATGGACATAGTGGTTACTAATCTCCAGGGACCATGAACCACACACACACACACATATCATTTTTTAAAGTGATTTTTCATTTATTCTTTTTAATTTGTTTGCAAGATTTATTTTCCTTTTCTATTTATTTATTTTTCAATGTAAATTAAAAATGATTAATTAATAAATAAAATTTTAGGTAACTATTGTCACTCACTGCATTGAGGGTTTCAATTGGTCAAGGTTGCCCAAGAGCAGTGAATTTTGGAGCCACTTTCCCAGGCCACAGAAGATCTCA
Source organism: Pinus taeda (assembly GCA_000404065.3). Taxonomy (NCBI): domain Eukaryota; kingdom Viridiplantae; phylum Streptophyta; class Pinopsida; order Pinales; family Pinaceae; genus Pinus; species Pinus taeda. The sequence goes on along the minus strand of APFE031357222.1, from coordinate 15,204 downwards.
GAGATTAATCAGACCCTCTCCATTTCCTAGTGCTCGGAAAGAGCTTTCCAACGGTATATAGAAGTCCAAGAATGGACTTTTGGATCGAAAGTTAGAGCATGTTGAAGATCACACTTGGAAAGCCTTAAAAACCAAGAAATGACTAAATATGAGGGAAAATATCACATATCAGGGGTCCCTTGCATAATAATCCCTACACATCACAATCACGCATAGCAACAGCCCCACAATCCCGCACATCAGCTTATCGGACATATCGGCGATCGACGGTGGGCAAATCCCCCATCCTGCAGTCCCGCATGGTCCCCGCAATACCAATGGGCCATTCTTAAGGAATTATGGGGGGGAAGGTGGGGAGGAATACGCCAAAAGTGTTAGTAGAAGGCGAGGGGCTGATTTCATTTTACAAATGAAATGCACACAAAGGCAAGGACGGGCAGGCCCTTTTCTCTCTCCTCCACGTGGCGATATGGTGGTACAGTAAATCCCGCATCCCGCAATATCGATGGATCAGTAGGGTTTTCATTCCAAGACCATGTGGGGACCGATTCAACGATATAGTGTAAAATTTCCGAGAAAGGCCGAAATTCATTAACAAAGGAAATTCCTGCAAAACCAAGGCAAGCGGCCCCTTTTCTCTCTCCTCCACATGGCAGTATGATGAGTGACATGGCAGTACGGAGGGTGACGTGGCCGTACAAGGGACATGTGTCACTCAGTTTCGGCGTTTTCAAGGGTGAAATTGGACCATTTCTGGGTGCCACGTGTCACCACTCACAGGGTGACACATGACAACAATGACGTCACCCCACAGATCATCGATCGCAGCTGTTAAGGGGAAAAGCTAAAGGTAAGGTACCTGAGATTGCGATATGCGGGGCATCCTCCCGGATGTAATACAACATGTGTTATATTGTATAAGGATTTCGCGTCCGGACTGTCGGCCCATGCTAAGGAAAAAGGTAAAGGGTCCCCCTCTCCTGCAGTGCGATTGCGACGTCCTAGGTGGGCTCAATCCCGCAGATTGGTGATCGCAGTTGTCTAGGGAAGAAGCTTAAGGTAAAGCACGGTAATGTGCTGATATGCGGGATTTTTCTTTACAAAAGAAAAAGGCTCCCAGACATGGGTCTGATGGCCTTAGCACCTGAGCGCTAACCCCCTGGTTCCAGCCCCCTTCATATGAGGAAAGACACACAAGGGGCTATAATAAAGGGGGGATAAGGCAAATCAAAAGTGCTCGTTTTGCCTGTTTTGCAGGAAAAAATCTCGCATTTGAGAGACTGAGATGTTACAATGTAATACATATCACCCACTACATCAAGGCACCGATTGTGCAGGACAAAGTTTTAATGGGCAGATGGGCGGGCAACTAATGACTTAAATGGAGCATGGCGCAACAATGGAGCAGTACATGGGACTCACGAAGATTAATGGTTCAGCATGGAGCCCCATCCCTCTACACAGCAAAACACTGCAGATACGGGCACTTACAATCGACCCAACCCCTACTACACCGAACAAGGCATCTGAGCAGTAAAGGCAGAAGCGACAGGGTTAGTTGAGTAGCACAGGAGGCCATACCGTGAGCAAATTACAACCTGAAGCAAAGGCGATCAGAGGATGGACACAAAGACTCTTCATTTACTTTCCTGTCTGGTTATTTACTTATTTTTGTCCTGTAACATGCCTTCCTTTCAATGAGGCTTTTAATTTTGTAAATGCTTTGGGCCATACAACCATCTCTGACTGAGACAGCTAGTCGACCTGACAGCTGAGTCTATACTAGAGATATTTTGTTGTAATGAATGTTCTTGCTCCCTTCTCCAGATAAATAGGGGAAAGCAAGACTTAACAAAGGTTCAAAAATTCTATAGAAAAGACTACATGCCATTCTTAGACTATTTTTCTTTGTAACTCAAGTCTTTTTCAGAATATCAAGGATATGGTGGTGATTCCCCCTTCAATTATTACAGTATGTGTTCCTTCTGTTAAATCTCATTTTATGTTCATCTTTCCTCTCTGTATTCATGCAAATTATAGCTTCTAGAAATGTTTCAAGCTTCTTTATAGATTTATTTGTATTGATATGTGAATGCAAGTACCTGTAATTATATTACAGATTCACTTGTCTCAATAATGTTGATGCATATACCTCTTTGGACTATTGAAATCATATATTTAAATTTGCAACACGTGAATCATAGTATTCAACCCCTCCTTCATCCATTATGTATGATTGTAACTCAAATAAGTATATAAATCCTTAATGCCTCAAGTTCTATGTGTTAAGTGTAGAACTCTTGAAGCCTTATGATTTATGTGATGAGTTTCTCCTTCTCTTTGTCCTCTCTCATCTACCCTAGAAAAGTTTATTAAGTAAGCCCTTGAATTACTCGGCCTCCACTGTTTTCATGCATATTTCTGAGATCTGAACTTGTGAGAAAGTACCAGAAATTCATGTTTTATTTCTCTGGATAAATGAACCAACCCGTTTCCTATATATGTGTGTCTGTGTATTTATAAAACATAAGTGATGTCTCCAATCTCCTGTAAATCATTTGATACACACCAATCTAGATGTGCCCAAGCACTGGTCTTGTAAGCAATATGAGATTGTCTCTGGGAGCGACAACATCTTTTTGCGTCGTTGTCGAGGAGCTTATTGAAGGATTTTCCCCCGGGATACGACAAATTGAGTACCCTTCGTGTAGGTGAGCGAAGTCTATTCTGATTGCATTCATTTCACCTTGGCGACTCCACACACCCCTCATTATCATTCATAACCCTGGCTTTTAAAAGGCCTCATACTCACTCATATACATCCCAGTAGAAAGCCCCATATGTATCTAACCCTGAAAAATTAATTTCCAAGAAAATATGGAGAGAGAAAACTCCCGTGACTGTGCTACCATCTCACCAGCCTTTGAAGTTCCCTCATCTAGTTCTCAACCTACTGCTGCTCATTATTTAGGACTCACTCCTAAGGCCCTGACATACCCTCTTTCCCCTCCAAACACTGTGGTCTTGATCCTAGTTCCTCAAGAAAATTTTAATCCCCCCTCCACTAATCCATATGGCTCTTCCAGGTTTTTTGCTAAATAAGTATGCACCTCTTGAACTACCTCAACCCTTAAGTGTCATGCCCAAAGATTACCTTAAGCTTCTGCCTAGATTCAATGGGAAAGATGACAACACAACACAGAGACACATAGAAACCTTCTGTGCCTTTTCTGAGAACCTGAATGTGGAACAACTGGATGTGGTCATGAGACTTTTTGTACAAAGTCTTGATGGAGAAGCCAGAAATTCGTTCAAAGGCCTACCAAATGCCTCCATCACTACCTGGGAGGAGCTGGAAGATGTTTCACCCAAAAATGGGGAGAAAAGAGGAATCATGAGTACCTCCTCACTGATTTTAATGCCATAAGAAAAAGACCAAAGGAGGATACTTTAGGATTTATCAAAAGATTCAATAAGCAATACAATAACTTTCCAGTTGACACAAAGCCTCCTCCAGCTGCAAATCGTGTGGTTTTCTTGGGAGCCTTTGAGTCCGACGTTGGTTTTACCCTGAGAGAAAGGAAGTCTCTCACTCTGGACCAAATTCAGATCGATGCTCTCGAAGTAGAAACAAACTTGGCCTCGACAAGGAAGTCAAGGGTAAAGCAAGAACTTACTGAACCCAAAAGAGGGAAAGAAAAGGCATCCTCCTTTGGTCAAGATAGAGAATCATCAAATCCGAAGTGGGACAATCTAGAAAAAATCATCAATAGTTTATCATAAAAGTTTGGAAATCTTGAAATTGAGAACAAGAACCTCTCCATACAGAATGCTCAAGTCAACAACCGGGGCTATAACCCACAATATAGAAGGGCTCCACTACAACTACTTCCAAGGGAAAGAAAGGAACAACTTGATCAGATCCCTCATCCCTTATACTTGGAATATGTTCCCGACAATCAATCATCGGATACACAGGAGATGCAGGGAAATATATATTATGCTTTTGCCGAGAAAGAACATGAGAATATGGCTCACCAGGAGGCCAGTCATCATAGAGAAGCAGCAGTAGATGAGGAAGATATGGATTATTATTACAAAAAATTTTCAAAGTTCATGAAAACACAGTCCCAACGTAAGTATAATCTAAGATCTTAAAAGAAGAGGACGAGAGAACCAGAACAACAAGGGGAAGCTGCTCCCCAAGTGGTTCCTCCAGCACCAGACAAGGGGAAAGGTAAGCTCCATCTCGACCCACGCAAGACAAGAATCTCTGCAGATAGGGAAAGAAATGGTCCTAAGGGACACACAGAAAAGGAGGCACCTGTTCTACCTAAAACTCCCAGGCGGAAGGGAGAAAGAAAAGAGCCAGGAGATATAGAAAAGGCCCAACCCACATTCAATCTCCCGAAGGAGCTGGAAAGGGTAAAAATTCATGTTCCTTTGACTGAGCTTCTAAAGCAGCCTAATTAGAAATCCCAAGGCTCTCAATTCATGCATCCAGTCACCTCAACACCAACCCATGATAGTTTGAATCTCCAAGAGGAGAGGCCCATGGTTGTTTTCAGGCCGCATGTGGAAGAGTTGGACCCTTCTACTGCACCTTTCTATGGGACTTTGGTAATCCATGACCTCTTGTTGCATAATCACATGCTATATTTTGGGGCCTCACACAACCTCATTCCATTATCTGTAATGGAAAAGTTGGGTTGGAGATCACCATACCATACAAGGACTTGTACTCTTTTGACTCTAAGAAAGTCAAATGCTTAGACATGATAAAGGACCTGGTGCTAAACCTGGCTCAAGTCTCGGTGAAAAGTGTGGTAATGGATATAGTGGTGGCTGATATACCTACTTGTTTTGTAATGCTCTTATCCAGATCTTGGGGTTCCAAGGTGGGTGGCTCTATCAAGATATATCTGACTTATGCCACCATTCCCACTTTTGGAGGTGAGCAAAGGAGGTTGTACAGATAATCCAGGTTTGTGAAAACCGTGACCCAAACTAAAGGCTCTAAAAACTCCCCAGTGCATGGGAAGGATAGCGACATCTCTTGTCTATTCGTAGAAGAGGATGAGGCCTTCCTAGAGGAAACATACGTACACCTAACAAGGCAGTCAGAACACTTGCAAGAAAATGAAAATAAAATATGGAAATTATACTTCGATAGAGCAAACTCAAAAGATGGGAATGGAGCTGGAATATTGGTGGTGTCTTCGAAGGGCAGACTAATACCCCTCTCTTTCAAATTGGAATTTGAGGCGACCAACAATGTGGTGGAGTATGAGGCACTGTTCATTGGATTACAAACGACAAAAAATATGAATATTGAATGCCTAACAATCTATGAAGATTCTGAACTGGTCGTAAGGAAAATCAGAAATCAATGCTAGGCCAAAAACCCCAAGCTGAGGACATACCAAAATGAAGTGTGGGACTTAATCAATAATTTCTTCCTAGCCTTTAACATCCAGTTTCTGCCAGGGAATAAAACATGATGGATGACTCTCTTGTGGTAGCTGCGAGCACTTTTAGGCCCCCACAAAATCCACTCCTAAGATATGAGATAGAAGTTAGACATGGGCCTTCAATACCTGATATTGTCAAACACTGGCAGGTATTCAAAGATGACAAGCAGGTAAAAATATTCATAGAAATTGTTGGGGAGTTCGCCCACTCCACCATCAATCAAGAAGAAGAAGAATTAGAATAAGAAGCCACTTTGTCGAAAGACACAGTGGGTGGGCAAAAGATTTTGCAACTAAAAGGGAACACCATCCCTCGTGGACTTGTTCCACTAGAAAGGCTTTTTAATAAAGATGACATATCCTCCAAACAAATGGCCCCCGAGAAGGACGAGAAAGTAGAAGACCGCAACATCGAATCAGAGGAGGGCATACCAGAGGATCACCAGAGTGGAATTAAAATGGTTGAGCATAAAATCTATGCCAAATATGAGGGATCACCTAGGTATAAGAACATTGTTCATTACCTCTTATTCCTAAGATGCCCGTTGGGACTGGATAGATCTAAATACTGAAGACTGAGATTGCAGGCACAAAAATACTTTATATCCAATGGACTGATCTACTGGAATGACCCGGTGGGGGTATTACTGCTATGTTTGGTTAAGGGAGAAACCCATGAAGTGATTGAGGATTTCCATGGGGGAGTCTATGGAGGACACTACAGTTGGAAGACAACAGCACATAAAATCCTCAAGGCAGGATTCTAATGGCTCACGTTGTTTGGAGATGTTTATTCTCAGGTCAGGTCATGCCAGAAATGCCAATTTTTTGCTGAAAGACAGAAGTTTTCTCCTCTCCCCCTAATCCCTATGCACGTAGATGAGCCTTTTAGATAATGGGGATTGGACTTCCTTGGAGAAATAAACCCACTATCCAGTTGTCAACACAAATGGATTTTAACAGCCACTGACTATTTAACCAAGTGGGTAGAGGCTATCCTAGCTAGAAATGCTACTAACTCAATGGTGATAAAATTCATGGAGGAGAATATACTATCCCGCTTTGGTTGTCCTTTTAAAATCATCACTTATAATGCACGGGTCTTCAAATCTACCAAGTTCACCAACTTCTGCCATAAATTCAATATCATTATTGGGCACTCCACTGCATACTACCCTCAAGGGAATGGCTTGGGTGAGTCTTCTAATAAAACTGTGGCGAGGGTTCTAAAGAAGACCATCACTAAAAATCAAAGGAATTAGGACTCCCAACTAAAGTTTTCTCTGTGGGCTAATCATGTAACGACCAAACGATCCACTAGGAAATCACCTTTTGAGCTAGTATATGGCAAGGTTGTTATCTTCCCGATCCAATTAGCAATGCCATTAGTTAAGTTGCTACAAGAAGTCGAGGAAGAGCCAAGCGCCTTAACTAGAAGAATAAATCAGGTGGTGGAGCTTCACGAGAATAGAGAGTAGGTAGGGACCAAATTGTCAAACTACCAGCAAAGGATGAAATCTTTGTTCGAAAAGAAGGCTAAGGACATACCTCTTTCGCAAGGAGATTTGGTTCTCAGGTGGGATGTCCGATGAGAAGACAAAGACAAACATGGAAAATTTGATCCGCTATGGTTCGGTCGCTTCAATATTGCATAAGAAAGGGGAAATAACACTTACATGCTTGAAAACTTGGATGGTGAACTGCTGGAACTACCTATAAATGGTGAATTCCTAAAATTTTATTTTCAAAATTAGAGATATCTGTTTCTTGCTCATTGTAAATAACCATTGTGTGTGTTGAAATTGTTATTTGAGTTTTTCAGTTTATTATAAAAAAAGTCCTTTTTCACAGAATTATATTTTGTTTAAGAATGAATCCATGCCCAATGGAAGGAAAAGCTACTAGTCTGCAGGTCCTCAGCACCTTGCCAGCAAGTCACTGTCCCCAGTTGCAGCCAATGTTGTCACTCACTACATTAAATGTTTCAATTGGTCAAGGTTTCTCAAGAGAATTGAATTTTGGAGCCACTTTCCTAGGCTATAAAAGATCTCAAAGCTTAATTAGACCCTCTCCATTTCCTATTGGTCAGAAAGAGATTTCCAACGGTATATAGAAGTCCAAGAATGGACTTTTGGATCAGAAGTTAGAGCATGTTGAAGATCACACTTGGAAAGCCTTGAAAACCAAGAAATGACTAAATATGAGGGAAAATATCACATATTGGGGGCCCCGGGCACAATAAGCCCCACACATCGCAATCTTGCATATTGGCAGCCCCGCAGTCTCACACATTATCTTATCGGACATATCGGTGGGCCCCGGGAATTCATATCCTTATCGGCGATCAGTGGTGGGAAAATTTCACATCCCGCAGTCCCGCATGGCCCCCGCAATACCAATGGGCCATTCTTAAGGAATTGCAGGGGGTAATACACCGATAGTGTTACTAGCAGGGAGGGGATGATTTCATTTTAAAAAGAAAATGCACGCAAAGACACGGACGGACAGGCCCTTTTCTCTCTCCTCCACCTGGTGGTATGACAGTACGGTAAATCACACATCCCGCAATACTAGCGAATCGGCGGGGCTTTCATTCCAAGACCATGCGGGGGCCAATTCTGCGGTATAGTGTGAAAGTTCAGGGAAAGGCCGAAATTCATTAGCAAAGGAAATACCTACAAAACCAAGACGGGTGGCCCCCTTTCTCTCTCCTCCACGTGGCAGTACGACGAGTGACGTGGCAATACGGAGGGTGAAGCGGTCGCACAGGGGACATGTGTCACCTAGTTTCGGCGTTTTCAGGGGTGAAATGGGGCCATTTAAGGGAAAAACCTAAAGGTAAGGTGCCTGCGATTGAGATATGTTGGGGATCCTCCCAGATGTGATATGACATGTGTTATATTGTATAAGAATTTCACATCCAGACTATCGGCCTACTCTAAGGAAAAAGGTAAAGTGTCCCTCTCCCCTGCAGTGCAATTGTGATGTCCTAGGTGGGCCCGATCTCGCAGATCGGTGATCACAGTTGTCTATGAAAGAAGCTTAAGGTAAAGCACTGTAATGTGCCAATATGCGGGATTTTGCTTTACAAAATGAAAAGGCTCCTAGACACGGGTCTGATGGGCTTAGCACCTGAGGGCTAACCCCCTGGTTCCAACCCCCGGTCATATGAGGAAAGCCACATGATGGGCTATAATAAAGGGGGGTTAATGGGGAAATCAAAAGTTCTTGTTTCGCCTATTTTAGAGGAAAAAGGCCCGCCCCTGAGAGACTGCGTTGTTACACTATAATACATATCACCCACTACATCAAGGCATCGATAGTGCAAGATAGAGTTTTAATGGGCAAATGGGATGACAACTAAAGACTTAAATGGAGGATGGCGTAGCAATGGAGTAGTACACAGGACTCAGGAAGATTAATGGCTCAGCATGGAGCCCCATCCCTCCACACAACAAAAGACTGCAAATACAGATAGTTATAATCGACCCAACCCATACTCTATAGAAAAAGGCATTCGAGCAGTAAAGGCAAAAGCGACGGGGTCAATTGAGTAGCACAAGAGGCCATATCGTGAGAAAATTATAGCCTAAAGCATAGGTGATCACAGGATGGGCACAAAGTCTCTTCATTTACTTTTCTGTCTAGTTATTTACTTTTTTTGTCCTATAACATGCCTTCCTTTCAATGAGGCTTTTAATTCTATAAATGTTTTGGGCCACAGAGCCATCTCTGACTAAGACAACTAGTCGACCTAATAGTTAAGTCTAGACTAGAGATATTTTGTTGTAATGAATTTTCTTGCTCCCATCTTGAGATAAATAGGGGAAAGCAATACTTAACAAAGGTTCAGAAATTCTATAGAAAAGACTACATGCCATTTTCAGACTATTTTTCTTTGTAACTCAGATCTTTTCCAAAATATCAAGGATATGGTGGTGATTCCCCCTTCAAATATCACAGTATGTGTTCCTTTTGTTGAATCTCATTTTATGTTCATATTTCCTCTCTATATTCATGCAAATTATAGCTGCTAGAAATGTTTCAAGCTTCCTCATAGATTAATTTGTATTGATATGTGAATGCAAGTGCTTACAATTATATCACAGATTCACTTATCTTAATACTGTTGATGCATATACATGTGTGGACTATCGAAATCACATCTTTAAAGCTGCAACACATGAATCATAGTATTTAGCCCCTCCTTCATCCATTATTTCTGCTTTTAACTCAAATAAGTATAGAAATCCTTAATGCCTCAAGTTCTATGTGTTAAGTGTAGAACTCTTGAAGCCTTATGCTCTATGTGATGAGTGGCTCCTTCTCTTTGTCCTCACTCATCTGCCTTGCAAAATATTATTAAGCTATAAGCCCTTGAATTACTCGGTCTCCACTATTTTCATGAATATTTATGAGATCTAAACTTGTGAGGAAGTACCAGAAATTCATGTTTCCTATATATATATTATATATATATATATATATATATATAGGAACGAGCTGGTTCATTTAACCAAGAGATAAAACATGAATTTCTGGTATTCCTCACAAGTTGGATCTCACTAATGTTATATATTATATAATATATATATTATATATATATAAATATATATTATATATATAATATATATATATATATTATAAATTATAAATATATATAGATATAGATATAGATATATAACATTAGTGATGTCTTCAGTTTCCTGTAAAGCATTTGAGACACACCAATCTAGATGTGCTCAGGCACTGGTCTTGTAAGCAATTTGAGGTTGTCTCTGGGAGGGACAATAGTTACAATTTAGGAGATGATTTTGACTTTTAATGATGGTATTAGTTGTCAATGTCATAGTTTCAAGGAAGTCATAATTTTAACTCAGAAAAAATTGATGCTACAAGTAGCATTATTTTTTGATTTGAAGGTTAATTTTAAGGTTTTTGCCTAATAGTCAAAGTCATAATTTTAAACACGTCAGAATTTTAACTACCCACAAGGAAAGGGTGCTAGTGACAATACACTTTTTTGTCTACAGTAAAAATAACTACTAAATGCAACCTCTAAAAAACAAGAACTCTTGAGAGTTTTTGTTAAGTTCATAACTTTGTTAATTGTCAATTGTCCAATTCATAGTAGAGGCCTAGCGAGCTCTCAATTTCCTTAAAAATATCCTCTAACCAGAGAAACAAAGGAAGCACTAGCATCCTTGACCACATTAGAGTGAAATCCAGATGGGTCAAGTAGACATCAAAATCCAAGTGCCATTTTTTAAGGAATAGAGCTCGTGATCCTCGCTTCCACATCTTCTACCGTTCCAAATGTCCAAAGCAACCAATCCTTCAATAGAACCATACTTTGTTGATTGTAACCAAACTAAACACCAAATTTTTATATCATCTAGACTTTAAGAGAGTCTCCTCCGATTCTCTTACTCATAAATCTACCAGCAAGCATGGAAATCTCCAATTCTATGATTTCTTAAGTTTAATATTGTCACAGAAAAGATATTAATGACCTTTGTCTTTTGTTTGATACACTTTATGTGGTTTTGGGGATTCCCTAGTCCTCCCTATCCCATTCCTTTTTGAGCTGAGGGGTTGGGATCAATGGAAGAAATGCCTTGACGAGGATACTTGTTAAGCCATTACCAACAAAACCTTGAGCTTGATTATGGCATTCATCAAAACTTCCTCCATCATACCTAAAGCCAAATGCACCAAATATCAAATACAGAGGTGTTGAGCCTAGTTGAACCAAATGCATGGGGAGTAACTTTTTGTGATAAAGTTATGTCCCTTAATAGATTTGTATGCAATGCTTCCTTGACTCAACAGATTACCTAAGGTACACGATCTAAAAACCTTCTAGTTGGGAGCTTGATACTCTGGCCAAGGTGATGCCACTATAGTTGTCGTTTCTTCACTTAAGGAGCAAAGATTGATATCATGACATCTGATCTGAACCATTTCTAACTCATATAAAAGTTCCATTTTGTCTACCTCAATTGATTTGGTCCATGCCATTGGACATGAGTATGGGAGTGGGTTAAGGAAACTATGTATATCCATCAGATTGAGCTAAATATGTTGGTCTTTCAATGAACCATTCAAAAATTCAACCAAATCATCCTCCATAAAAAATGGAATGTGGATAACAATGCTAAACCCTTGGATAAAAGAACTTAATTGAAAACTTATTGCTTATGGTAACTCTAAACACCATGATCCTACATTAGAACTCTGATTTCGCATTCACTTTGTAAATTTCTTCTCATACCACTTAATTGGTCTATCCACATAGCTCCTTAAAATGGTAAAGCAACTGAACTCATTACTTATTATTCATACCTCAATGAAGCTGAACTAATCTATCTGTGGTTATTGTTTTAATTTTAATAAAAATAGAGTAGGGAAAAAATGAGTTGTTCATATTCATAGCCACATCTTTTCAAACTAGAGAGTCTAAATGACTATCTTAATATTTAGGAGAAAAATTATTTTGAGGGGAGTAAGTATAATTGAGCCATGAGATAGAACCACTAAAATAAGTCAAGGAATAAAATATGAATCTTGATAGTTTGATGAAGATGAACTAGTCACAACCATTAAATTGCAATGGTGAAACATTGACATTGTTGCATGAGACCCTACTTTGTTATCATTCCATCCTCAGTTGACTAATGTTTACTTTCTATTTTGGTCCATCAAATTAGCCCTGTTAGCACTTGAAATTTCACCTCAGGCTGAGACAGGTAAACCTCAAGGCTACATCAAACCATTTAGCCTCGTAGCTAGCCCTACGGGGCAGGAGAAGGCTCTCTCTGGTCTATCTCGTAAAATCTCCAATAGATGAGATGACCAATAAGGTAACACTGATATTAGGCTAGTAAAATGATAAAAAAGATTGATTTTGGGGTTTTTGGGTTTTTGGTGGCAAATTGAGGAGAGGGCAATTTTGGGTGCGGGGATGGGACACAGTTTCTGCAGGGGGTTCCTTGGGGCGAGGTAGGAGATAGTGTTGATGCCTTTAACTGAAGTGGATGATCAGGAATGAAAGAAAGAGAGCTAAAGAGAGCAAACAATAACTTTGAATTCTCTTTAGACAGTAGAAAACATTAAAATTAAACAAACTTAAAAGCAGAGCATGACAAGCATGAATTCTTAATTTAACACTTCATTTGTTTAATGTGCAGAAGTAAAGAAAGGAAATGAATCACATAAAAAAGCTTAAAAGAGCATTGAGAAACACACCAGCAACACATGAGTCCACAAGAATCCCAAAGAGGACTGCAAAACCCTGGTCTTCCTTAGCCAAAAATTGTAGAGATACAGTGAAATAATACAATGATAGCTTCTCCCTCAAGAGTCCAACCATGAAAATGAGTATGAAAGTACCTAATATAGATGATCTAATCTCTTTCCCTGCCTCTAGGGGTCGAGCTCACTATCCTAGGAGCTGTTTCAACCACTTCTAAACTTAGCACTACAAACTAGGCAGTCATAACAACTTGCCTCTATAAACTTGGAAACCAATTCATTCATTTAATTTGTACCCTTTTCATGAATGAATCTTCTAGAAGAGATAAATAAGAGTAAAAGTGTCATAAAAGTACCATAATTACATCAAAGAGAATCATCATTCACCTCAAAAAGTCAAACTGAGTCAAATCTGCGTTTTTTGGGCTGTACAGTGCATTTCTGGGCAATTCTGCCTGACATGTCGCGCCCATTTGGAGCCATGTTTGGGGCACTTACAGGTGGCCAAATTGGGCAAGAGTAGGCTTGTTGGAAAGGTCTGTGAGTCTACTTTCCAACCCAACTGAAATTTTTGGATTTGGTTCCCCTGTCAAAAATCAATTCTCCCAAGACAACTTTCTGCAGTTCAAAAAGGTGGCAGAAAGTCAAATTTTGCATGTTTTTTTACTTTCTGGAGACCCAAAACTTCACAAAATCTCAAGTCCATCCATGAGCATATGTAACTTTGTATGAAAAATCTGGAAATGCTGAGTTTTTGTCAAATGGAGTTGCCGGGACGAAGGGTCTCACCGGGGTTGAGACCCGTTAATGAGCAAAAACCTATGTTTGGCACAAAAAATTCACAAATGACAAAATTTTCTCCAAATTTCTTGAAATTTGGGCTGGGAGTCCCCAATAAAGTACCATGCTCAGTCAAAGAGGCTTTGGCCAAAATTTGGAGTGGATCGGGCCTTTTTCTTCGTTTTTTTGTGCTTTGGCCAACCTCCTTGGATCTGGCGATTGTAATTTTGACATTTCTCTAAAACCATGACACCTGTGAAAAAAGTGAAGGAGGTTTTTCTTCTTTGGCATGTTATGGACAAAAACCTCTCTCAGTTTCCCAAAATTCATCTTTGATTTCTCCAAAACATTATTTGAGTGCGACTTGTCCCGATGTGTGAAACAAGGAATTTTGTCAAAATGGAGCGAAATGAAGGGGATAGGGGGCTTCTAAATTCTTGGGGAAATTTTTGGGAGTAGGGAGGGATGTTAGGAAGTAGGGG
>APFE031357212.1:13082-24619 GCA_000404065.3 Pinus taeda | reverse complement strand
TGCTATAATTAAGGAAACTAAAAAGCTGAAAGAAACAATGGTGGGGGTCCAAGTGGACTTGGCAGGTGGCCACCAATATCCACTTGGATCATTCCTCCCCCCTTAGGAAGAATTGGTTCCCATTGCGTTGAGTTCCTCCATGAGATGAGGAAACTTCTGCTGAACTTGGTCCCTAGTGAGCCACTTGCCTTGGTGAACGAGTTGGCCTACTTTGGAAACTTGATACAATTGGATATTCTGCTAGTGAGTGTGCTTGATATGAGTGTCCATGATCCAATTAGTTGCACCTTGTTCCATGCAATCAAGATTTAACTCTGTGGGTGTGAACTGTTCTGCAATGTCAGATGTGTCTAGTAATGGTTGAAAGTATGGTCGAAGGCGGTCCACATTGAACACTGGGTGCAGGCCAAGGAATGGGGGAATGCTGAGCTCAAATTCATTATCCCCCACAACCTTGGTAATGGTGTAAGGACCATATCAGAGTGGTCTGACTTTCTGATAGGCTCCGGTAAGGCATTCCTTTTGCAAATGCAACCAGACTTTGCCACCCACCTGAAACTTGTGTGGCACCTGATGTTGATCATGTCGCTGCTTGTACTTGGCATTTGATTTCTCCAGAATGTCATGGACATGCTGGAAAATATGTTGGATGTGCTCAATGAAGCTGATTACCTTATCTGTTTTGGACTGGACATGAGCCGAATCTATGTGAGTAGCTGCAACTGGCATGGCCACATCAATGGGACATAATGGTTGGAATCCCAAGCCCACCTGAAGAGGTTTGTGGTCAGTCGAGCTGTGGAGAGCCTAGTTGTAGCTGTGTTGAACATAGGGGAGGCTCTCGTCCCATGTGCGTGGAAGATTTGAGTTGTACATGTGCAGAATGTGTATGATCGTCCTGTTGACAACCTCTGTTTGGCCATCAGTTTGAGGATGGAAGGGTGTGGACTTAGTGAGTTTGGTGTCAAGCATCAACTAGAGACTGGACCAAAATTTACTGAGGAACTTGTTGTCTTAATCTGAGATGATAGACTGTGGGATGCCAAAGTGTAGCCACACTTGTTCAAAGAAGACTTTAGTAGTGGCTTCTGCTGTGATATTCTTCTTGCAGGCGGCCATAATGGCCATCTTCGAGAACCTATTGACAACTATAAAAACACAGTTGTTTCCATGCTCAGTGGAAGGAAGACCTAACATGTAATCCATGGACATGGATTCCCAAGGTCGACTAGGGGTAGGCGGCAGGATATAGAGGCCTTGCTTCTTGATGGTCGGTTTGAAAATGGCGCAGGTAGTGCATGATCTGATGTACTTCCCAAAACTGTGCCAAAGATTTAGCCAATAGAAATAATTTTGTAGTACTACCACTGTTTTATCGACCCCGAAATGTCCAGCAACCCGACTGTAGTGTGCTTCCAAAATCATCTTGGCATGCTCGCTTAAAGGAACACAAAGGTGACCCAGGTGGCATAACAGGGCATCTTGAAGGTGAAAATCAGGAACATGCTGACCCTCCAAGAGTTTCTGGTATGTGTGACTGAATTCTGGGTCGCTTTTGTAGAGAAGTGGCCAATCAGAAGTCTTGTGCCCACAAGAGTTGAGCATAGTGGTTAACTCCATGATCGGTGGTCGACTGAGGCAATCTACAACATTATTGGTGCTACCCCTCTTATACTTGATATTCAAATGGAACTGTTGTAGGTATGTGGAACACTTCTAATGGCGATCATTCTGTAATTTCCCTTGGGTCTATATGAACTGCAGGGGTCGGTGGTCTGTGTGGATGAACGTTTCCTTCCCAAAATGTAATGCTTCCATTGTCTGTAGGCCTGCACAATGGAATATATCTCTTTGTCATAAGTGGGATACTTTTGGACTGTGTTTGAAAATGTCTCACTGTGATATGCCACTGGATGCCCATTTTGAGTAAGGATTGCCCCAATAGCATAGTCAGAGGCGTCTGTCTTGACCTCAAATGGTTGTTGCAAGTCTGGTAATGCAAGCATGGGTGCCATGTAGAGGCGATATTTCAACTCTGTGAATGCCCTCTGTTGAGATTCAGACCAAAAGAATTTTGCTTTCACTCCTCCCTTGATGACTTGACTCAAGCGCTAAGTGATATGAGAAATCCCAACACGAACTTGCAGTAGAAGTTGGCAAGACCTAGAAAGCTGCGGAGCTCTGTCAAAGTGGTTGGAGATGGCCAATCTCAAATGAATTTGATATTGTATGGATCCACATGCACCCCTTGTTCATCAATAGTGTATCCCAGATATTGAACCTGGGTCTTGCCAAAAGTGCATTTCTCCAAATTGGCACATAACTTATACCACTACAAATGAGTTGGTGAATGGCCACAAGATGTCATCCATTAGCCTCACGAAGGTTGTGGGAGCATTCATCAATCTGAAAGGCATCACCAACCATTCGAACGGGCCCTCCTTGGCTTTGAAGGTAGTCTTCCACACATTGGAGGGCTCGATTGGTACCTGGTGATATCCTGACTTCAAATTGATCTTGCTGAAATATTTTTCACCCTTTAGTTGGTCCAAGACGTCATCAATTCATGGGATCAGGTACCTATTACGGACAATGATCTTGTTCAGTGCCCGATAGTCTCCAAGTCCCATCCTTCTTCTGTACCAACATGATCGGTCTCCCACAGGGCGATGAACTTGGATGGATGTGACCTTTATGCAACAGCTCCTAAATCTGCCTCTTGATTTCATCATTTTCTAGAACAGAGTGCCAATATATTGGTCCATTGGGCAGTGGCGCACCTGGGGTCAGATCGATGGAGTGCTTGACCTGACAGTGTAGAGGAACTCCTGCGGGGGAGGTGAAGATGTCCTCGTACTCCTCCATGACCTTGTCCATCTGTAGTTGTCGTGCGGAGGGGCCCTATCTGGAGGTTGTGGGCACCGTCCTTTTCTTTCCTAGAGGGTGTATCACCAGGAAAACAAATTTCTCGGTTTTGGAAATGAGCTTACCGCATTGTTTTACAGTAGTCAAAGAGATGGCGGTAGGCGGTGCTACCTCCAGTATTCTATACAACTTAGTTCCCAAACTAACAATAATAGCATGGGGCCTTGATTCATACATAGCATGTCACTTCCACAAATATGGTTGTCCTAGTAATACATCACAAACTTCAAGGGGAGCAATGTCACACAATATCTCATCCGTGAAGGGCTTGATGTTGTATGGAAGGTGACACTGTTGGCTCAAGTAAAGATCCCATCCCTGGTGAAGCCACCCGATGGTGTACAGTTGTGGATGTGCTATGGTCAGTAAGCCCAACCACTTCTTGAACTCTACAAAAATGAGGTTATTTTGGCTCCCAATATTGACAATGAGCTGTAGTGGGGAGCCCTTTACCCACATCTAGGAGTGGAAGAGACGTTCCTCCTGCTCTGGATCTTCGGGTTCCTCCTTTTGGATCTTCGTGGTGGCAACAGTGGCATTGGGTTCCGCATCGATAATCTTCTTCCCTTTGTCATTCCCTTTGTCAGGTTCTAACTCAAAGTCGGAGTCTGCATCCGGTTCTGAAACCTTTAGCTCAGCCACCAGTGACTGCTTGGCCCGACACTCACTTGTGTTGTGAGTAGATCTCTTATGGAACTCACACCACTCTCCCGTGTCCTTTTTCAGCTTTGCAACACAATTCTTTTCTTGCAACTTTGGCGGGTTGTCTTGGGCTACCCCACCTTGGATTTTTCCTTTGTTCTGCGGTCTAGGGGCACCTTTCCCTTGCTTGGGATTCTCAGATCCAAAGTCTCGCTTCTTCTATTTAAACTTTTGCTCGACCCTAACAACATATCGGTATGCAGTGTCGAGCGAGGAGATGTTCAGGAATTCTATTTCTTCCTGGATGTACTTGTGTAGGCAGCCATGGTATTTGAGTACCAAATGCTGCTCCGAATTCTTGATACCCAACTTTGTGCGAAGGGTATGGAAAATATTGGTGAACTCCGACACGTCTTGGTCCCTTCCTTGCTGTAGTATGGTCCACTTTATCTATTGATCCTCATAGCTTCCGACATGATAGTACTGCTCCTTGATGGCATCTCGGAATGAATTCCAAGTGGGTGCAGCCGAAATTTTTGAGCCTCTACTTTCATCCTTATGTTCGTAGTAGGTTTCCCACCAATCCTTGACGTGGGGGTCTACTTTGAGAAGAGTGAAAATAATCTTTTCCTGACTGGAAAAATCATGAACAAAAAAATAACCCTCTAGCAGATTTAACCATTTATCGACGACATATGCGCCTATCTGACCCTCGAATATGGAGATTTCAAAATTAACTTGTACCTTAAACAATGTGGTGTTTCCAGAGTAGTTGTTGGAAGCCGATGTGTCACCCCTGGGTAGTCATTGAAGGATCTGGGCAAATTTGTCCATCATCGCGTTCCTTTGTCACTCGAGGGCTTCTTCGAGCAAGATTTTGATAGGATATCCTACCCCCTCATCTTTCTTTTCATCCGCCATGGGAGGTCGTTGGGATTTGCAAGGCTGGTCTTGCAAAGGTTCAACTAGTTCAAGCCCTAACTCCTTATATCCTGACCTCGTTAGGGACATGCAAAGGAAAACAGAGAAAAAAAGGCAGATCGCTCTGATACCACTGATCTAGATTTAAATAGGAATGTAACAAAATAAAAAGATAACCATATACACAAAGATGCATCGGAAATAATACTTCATTTCATTAATGTAAAATACTGAAATATGCTTACAAACAGAAATGGAAATAAACTAGCTAGGGCGATGGTAGCTTATCTCTGAGAAGAGATGTCACGGCTACATGCCTATGAACTATGTTACAATGAGGCTCGAAGACCTATTTATGTTTGAGATACAATGGAAAACCCTAAACATCCAAAGACCTAACCCTAGAAGATGAAACGCCAAACTGTGGGCCCCATTTGGGTAAATTGGTGCATCAACTTCCTGGGGTCGTAACTTTGGCATACGATCTCCGTTTGACGTGCACATTATCTTGTTAGAAGATCTATCCGAGAACTACAACTTTGGGAAGAGCAACATCAATCCATAGACCCATGTTGCTCCCATTTTTCCCAAAAAACATCGTTTAGGGCCTCAAAATGGCTCTAGAAGTTCAGGACCCAAAAAAGGGCTAAAAATATTAAACTGTGCTATAATTAAGGAAACTAAAATGCTGAAAGAAACAGTGGTGGCAGTCCAAGTGGACTTGGCAGGTGGCCACCAATATCCACCTGGATCACTGCTTCCAACAAGATATTGTTAAGCAGTTTGGGGACACCATCACATAGTACCAAGCTTGGCACCAGTATGTGACCGAGAAGAAGCAAGTGGAAGTTGCTGAGCTAGACTTCTTCCAAAACCCAACATTGTAGTGTTGTGTCTTATTATTCTGTCAAGTTGTCTCTACCCTATTTAGTCTTATATGGGTACAAGTGTAAAATGCAATATTATTTGTAATTATGATTTAAGTGAAATTGCAAGTGTCAATATTGGAATATGAAAATCCATCATGTAATGTAATGTATCATTTTGTAAAGAAGTTGAAGAGTCATGAGGGTAGTCCAAAGGTCTCAAAAGGGAGTTGAAGAGTCACCCCCTCTTGTTATAAATAGAACCTCATAATTCATGTAAAAGGATTTTGGGAGCCAAGCTTTTGGCTAAGCTTAGGATTAGAAATAGCTTGAGAGTATTATGAAGAGCCTTGGCTTCTCCATAGCATAGAGAAAGTATACTTCTTTGGAGGAGTAGGTGTTATTGACTGTAATGTTCCACTATTGGGGCTACTAGTCATCAATGGTGTATGTATGGATGTAAATTTTATTTATAATAATAAAATCAAATTCAACCCACTTTCATGCATATGTTGTTAAGACAATAGGACTAGTCTTGGTGTATTGGCAATGTATGTTATTTAACTTACACATATGCTTACAAACTATTTTTTTTGCATTGGTACAAATATTGTTGAATGCGTGTTGTTATATTAACTCATCACTTTAACTTGCAGACTATTCCACATGTTATCTTGTGATTTCATTTCACTCATGTGTTCCTTTCAGGTTGCGTACTATGACATTCTTCCAAGGGCTGCACTTCCTTTTCCCTTCATGTGTTGGAACCTTCATGCATCGCACTTGACTCTCCGTAGGGTCACACACTTTCTCTTACCCAAAGTTTTCATACTTTCCTCTATGCATTTCTGTGGTCAAGGCATAACATTACCACCTAATGTTGGGACTCCTACTCCAAATTGTGTGAGGTCTAGTCGGGGCTTCATATCGAGGAGATCCCTTGAATGTTGGTAGGTCCAACATCGTCAACATTTTTCGCGCTAGAAGCAGGCCAGATGAAAAGCTGAGCCCTTGAAGTTTGGTTTTGAATTTTTGCACATATTTGATGACTTCTCCCCAAATCATAACCCCGTTATGTTTTTCTAACTCTGCAAATCTAAAAGCGTCAGAGAGCATTTTGAATGACTTGTCCAATTTGAAGTTCAATGTCGAGGGTGAAATAACCTGACTCAAGCACACAATTACTTTTCTTGGTTTCTGCAATAGGCATGACATCTAGTCTAGGGATGATACCTGTAGGTTGTTCACTCTCTCATTCAAAGGACACATGAATCTATTATACAACAAAATGACCCCCTCATTAGCTCAGAGGGGAAAGAAATGATAGCTGAAGAAAAGATCAAGATCACAAGCCTTGTTTCCACACTAATGTTGGCTAAACATTGACAACATGCTTTATAAAGCTTCTCTGTAAGCCTAAGGGAGCGTTAGTGACCCCACTAACTCTAGTTGTTAGTTTGGGAACAA
The DNA here is from genome assembly GCA_000404065.3 of Pinus taeda. Classification (NCBI taxonomy): domain Eukaryota; kingdom Viridiplantae; phylum Streptophyta; class Pinopsida; order Pinales; family Pinaceae; genus Pinus; species Pinus taeda. The sequence continues at coordinate 17,798 of APFE031357212.1, read as the reverse complement.
CGTTAGTGGATCCTAATGAGCATATAGAAGTCAAATGAGAGAATTGACTCATAAATCTCTCTATATTCCCTCCTAAATCTACTCAGAAAAGCAAGGAAACATCTCAAGTTCAACCTATTTGTGGGATTTCTAAATCCTAATGAAGGAGGCAAATGGGAAAGAGCTGAAAAGCATGGCAACATTATTGCTTTTACCTTAAGAGACTCATGGAGGAACTTGGCAACCCTAACTTAATTTCTACATAAGCAAAGCTAGGGCTATGGTGATGAAGGTCAGATCATTTGAAAGGATAAATTACTTGATCGTTGAGCATAGTGTCAAATCTAAGCATAAGAAGTTGGTAAGAAGGGAGAGAGGGAGAGAGAGAAGTTGGAAGGGTAAGGGAAGGTTGATGCAACAAATGGTTGTAATCACTCTTCTGACATTAATATAGGACTACAATTGTACTGTCTACTCTGTGGTGTTGGTACTATCATTCATTTACTTGTTTGTCCAATACCTTTTAGCATGAGTAGCTTAGTTATGTGTAACTAGATGTCTTTTATGTATTCATGTATTAGTTATCAAGGTTGTATGTTGTGATTATGCTTGTTTCTTCTATGTGTTGGACTTGATCTGGAGCTGACTTAGGAGACTTCCACCTAGCTGCATTGTGCTCTCCAGAAAATCCACATGGAGGCTTGAGGTAATCAATCTGTTTTGCTTTGATAGTTAGTTGTTGTTTATGGACGTGCATGTAACTTTTGGAAAATGCATATAATCTTATAGTCTACCAAAGGTCCAAGGAAAACCTTTGAGGGTATCTCCATTCTGCATACACTGTGCATTTTACCCTATAGCAGAATTGGCGACTCCGTTGGGACTATACATTTAGTTCCCGGTTCACCTAGATAGTTCTCAGTTTCCTCCTCCTTCTAGACCGCCCCATACTTATGCATTCCTTTTCTAGCCCATCAAGACCTTGCTACATTCTTCCCTCACATATTCAACCTTGGATATGATCCTAAAATCCATGTTTTGAAATATTTTCCCACACTGACGTAGGTTTGCAGAGTAAACAAAGCTTTATAAAGCTCCGTGTCTACACAAACAGTGTGTTAGTGGACCCAGTAACTCTTTGTGGCCACTGCTACAGAGAGTTAATCCCCCAATGTTTGACATACAATTATGTATGTAAACTCAAAGGGATGGGAAACTTGCTCATGGAATGAAAGAGGATCTGCAACTACATTTTTTTAGCAAGATCTGTGTTCTAAAATAATTTTTTTTAGGAAATACATTTTTTTTTCTTTCTTAAAAAGTTTTTATAAAATAAAAATCAACAAATTTTTTTATTCATTCTTCTGCTTAGCTGGTTAAAATCTGCTTTATTTTGGTTTCAAATAGTTATTAGAAAGCATTGGAAATATTTCTGTTGGTTATGCATGTGTATTAATGACTAGGATGCATGGAACAAATATGAATGTCTGAAAGACTCTCACTCATAGAATACAACTTATTTCATTGAATTGAATATTTTCAAGCATTTTATTTTGCATGATTTTTGAGTCAGAGTCCCACCACACATCATATGTGAACAGCCCTACTCAAGACACTAAAAAAGTACACATAAAATTTACCTAAAATAAATTAGCAACTCTTTATAGAGCAAAAAAACATTAGTTCAGGCTAGGATCTTGGTATAGGCAGTGTGAGTAAATTGCCCAAGATCAGAAACCAAAACTAGTGTCATTAAAAGAGAGAAAATTCCTTCTACACTCATACTACGAGGACCGCTCCAGTCAAAGTGGAGTTAAATACGAGACAACATTGGAATGTAAGTGAAGGTAGCTAGCCTTCGCTTGCAAATCCTTTGGGTATTCTATGTATTGGGGATCCTTTTGGGGATTTCGGAGCTGAGTCAGGGACTCAGGTATCCTGCCCACACAACATACTATTGTTACCAAGAATAGTGTCCACTTGGATGCTGCTATTCCCACTAAGATGGGTGGCTATCTTAGAAACAAACAAGTAAAGTCTACTATTGTTTTCTTTTATAGAAATAGACAGGAGGAGAACCAAGAAGACCAACCTGAGTCTTGTGCTTGATTTCCTCTCCTTCTTGATAGAGCTTCATTGCTTCTTCTTCATTTGCCCAGCTTCAAAGAGAGCCCGTGGAATCACAACAACATGCTACTATTGAAGAAACAAAGATCTATATCTATAAATAACACAGGATCAAATGTATGTTAACCATATAAATGCATATATAAACAAGTACACAAGAATATGGAAGAAAACAAGAATAGCTTTATTAAGATGAAAAGTAGAAAGAGGATTACAACCATATGCTCTGACCCAACATCATCCTCCGGCTAGGAAGCCCTTCTTCACCTCAAGCAAAACTTAGATGACCCAACACTATGAATGTACACCAGAAAACCAACAACACTTCTCTATAAGATACAAAATTCCAGCCTCTGGATCTCTGTGATGAGGGATCCATATATAGATGATTACAGAGAGGTGAGTCATCTTCTGGGATCTTGATTAGTGTCCTCTCTCTGATAGTTCCTACATCCACTTGGAGAATGATGATCTCTTACTCATCCCTGGTCGAAAATCAAGAGGCAAGTGTCAGAGGGGAAGCTTCTGGAAGATTCCATGATCTTCCACCTCGCATTTTTGTCCCTGCCATTTATCCATTCCCGACCATCGCACCCTACAGAGGAGCAATTAAGTATGCATCACACCTTTTACAGTGGGAAGGTGATATGCATCGTACCCTCTGCATTGAGCTTTCAGTATGGTCCAGTTTTGACCATTTATGAGCAGTTTTCAGTGGAGAACTTCTGGGAGATGATGTAATCAGCTGACCTTGTTCCTTTAGGCAGTGGAGAAACACTTTTAGGGACTTAGGAGCCCTTAGTTATGGACATTTATGATTGGGGTTGAAGTGCTCAAAAATGTCTATAACAACTGCCTGCGACTATGTCCCCCCGATAGTGTCTGTGATCTGATGTATCCTTAGTGGCCATACTTTTAGGGACTTACATAATGTGACTGGGGCAGGATTCCTTGGTACCTAACAAAGACGGACCTACTTTGTCTTAAGTTTTTGGGAGGGTGCTCATCTTCACGAGAGTACTTGGCCCCTCAATCTGAGGTTTGGACGAAGCTCTGGAGTGACCGTAACTGTACATTTGGCCAGCCCTCTCTGTTATTCATTGTGATACTGGGTTTCATCTCTAGTGATCGATGCTTATCAGGCAGGGTCATTTCCCTCTGTTTGCTGATTGTTTCACTTAGTGTATTTTTTATTGTTAATTTTTATTTTTTAGGCACCTGAGTGTTATCATTGAGAATTTAACAAATATCACGATAAAATTTATTGATAAAAATTAACGGTCATTGTGGCTACATCCAACCCTCATCATTAATCTAGATGATCATTAGGACTTCCTCCACTTATTGTGGAATATCAACTGAAATCCAATGAACCAGATTCCCCATCTTCAGGAAATCAGTCTCCAAGATCTCACACAGAGTTTGTTTGGACAACTGACGATTCAAGTTTACCGAAGGATTGCTTCACTGCAAAATTTCTTCCTCCCTACAACCCTCTGGTCACAAATCCGTTGGACCCACTCTTGGTTCGCGTGGCACCTATACCCCCTATGTCTTTAATTGGAACATTTCCATCCATCCCTTCGATGACTAATGGGTCGTGGAACTTCATGGACACTTTTGGTCCCCCACCACTTTCCCAGTTAACAATCACCACCACACCATTGAAGGCGAATCCTGCTATCCCATTTGTTCCAGGTACAAACCATCACATGACACCCTCCACTAGTGGAACATAGCCTATGTCGGGTTCCAACCCTTTAGTGTCAAACTCTATACCTTCAACAAGTGCTACAACACTCCTTATAATGCTCAATATAGCATGATTAGAGCCAGTCCCCTCAACAAACAATATGGTTGGCATCCATTGTATAATTCAAACCCCTAGATTCAAGTATCTAGGGGCACTCCCAATATGCATATACAGATCGGGGACGTAGCAGTTCCCACTTGGTTTTCAGGCATGCATGGTCAGTCACTGATTGACATGAGCGCTCCTTATGTCAATTAAGGACATATGGTTAGTTCTGTGGTGGGCGGGAATCGTCAAGGAGGTTGTTGAGTCTTGAAAATGTCATTCATTTCCATTACACTTTCACTATTATGTCCATTATATCACCTCCATTTCACTACTATGTCACCACATTCATCCCACTTTCATTATCATTGGGCCACATTTATGTTTTTCCAATCTTTATTAATTCTAAGCCTTTTAAGTGAATTTGTGGTTAAAAATTAGGAAATAATGTGCATAAGATTATACCTAACCAATGGGTTGAGATTGTTGACATGTGTAGGTCGAAAGGAGGCTTCTAGAAGACCATTATGTGGCACTCTAAGGCCAAATTCGAATTTGAGTGGAAAGAATCATGGGATCATGAGGATATGTGTCACATCTCCTAATTGTATTGTAACTCTTAAAAGACATGTGTCTTATCAGTTCCTATTTTGATTAGGACTCTAGAGGTAGAGGGAAAGATTCATGGATTATCATTAATGAGATGGCTCTCATCTTTTTGTATAAATAGGAGATCTCTCTCCTTCATTTGTTAGTCTCTTTTTGAAGTATTTTTAGTCTTTTTAGTCCCTAGTTCTTAAGATTGTAGTTCT
>APFE031357212.1:0-13041 GCA_000404065.3 Pinus taeda | reverse complement strand
GAAAGCTTTAGAGAGCTTTGTTGTACTTTGTGATTTTGAAGAATTTGAATAAAGATTTGATGTTCTCAACATGGAAGGAGATGTGAAGTAGATGTCATGGAGCACATTACAATGTGAGGTAGAATAGATTTCATTTTGTAATTTTGCTTTGATTTCATTATGTCATTTGATTTCTTTCAATTTTGATAGATTATATTTTTCATTCATGCAATTTTAATTCATGTAAGTGTGTTCAACCAGTTGATTGTAGATTAGTTTTTCTTTACATGTTTTTGCATCAAATAGTGACATGAGATTTGCCTCTCTATTGACCTTGTCTTTTTTTAGCTTTTCAATTCTAGTTATGCTTTGATTTCAGTCTTATTCATTTGCTTTATTAAGTTAGTTTAGAAATCAACTCACTCATGTCATTGACGGTTACCTACGAAAGCCATAGCGAGACTAACTGGCGAGGGATCGAAATATGAATGTTGTGATTTGATTTTAGTTTACTTTTCTACAATTAGATATTGGATTGCTCATTTCATTGACGGTTACCTCCAAAAGCCATAGTGAGACTAATGGTGAGGGATTGAAATATGAGTGTGTAATTTGATATTAGTTTTACTTTTCTGCAAATAGATATCAGATTGCTCAAGTTGTTTATGATTACCTCCGAAAGCCATAGCGAGACTAATGGCGAGGGGTCATAATATGAGTTGATGTACTTTGATTTTAAGTTTACTTTTTTGCAAATAGATATCACATTACTCAAGTTGTTTATGATTACCTCCGAAAGCCATAGCGAGACTAATGGCGAGGGGTCAGAATATGAGTTGATGTAATTTGATTTTAGCTTTACTTTACTTGCAATTTTTTTGATTTATTTGAGTGCAATAGCTTAAATTTTATTTCCATATTTAGAAAAGCAGCAGAGACAGTGATTTCATGATCAATATTTCATTTTGTTTGATTTAAGTAGCTGCATATTTACACTTTTGTTTAAGTACTAATTCCATCAATAACATGTTTTGAGATCTTTTGAATTGCTAAGTTTTGGAAGTTACCATTAGGGACAAACCTTGTCTTTAAATCTACATCCATACTTGACCTTTAAAAGTATTCTTAAGACCTTAGAATAGGATTTCCATCTGCATTAGACACTTTAGGAGATCAACAAAAACAAAACCCCAAAACAAAATAAAATCTATAAAACAAAGAAGTAAGAAAAAGGTTAACTAAGCACCTATGGTGCACCACACTTCATCAGTTTACGATACCTGGATTGATAATTTATGTAGAACAATTTAAGACGTTAAATTGAATAAACAGAGGTCCCAACCAATCCATGGGGGCACCCTACTCACAATTTCAAATGAGTCAAGGGGGCACACATTATCGTGGGGGAAATTCTATACCCCAACATCACCATCCCCATGGAAATCCACATTACAATGCTATACCCCAAGGCAACTGCTATACCACACAACCTATGTATAATATTGGGGCTCAAATGATGGGAGGACCACAAGGATCTTCAAGTCCTATGTCATCACCTTGGTTTGAGTCGGGGGAACCACACACTCTACCTTTCTTGGCAACGTTGGATATCCTCTACTTGTACAAACTTACAAATGACCCCATTTATCATAACTTACTTTGGCCGCCAATCCTGCATAAAATACCAACAGACATCCCCAAGTTCGAAGGGAGACAAGGGGAGGATCCAGGCACCCATATCACCGCCTATCATCTTTGGTGTGTTTTTAACTCCATGGTGGATGATAGTGTCTGGATACGTCTTTTTCCCCATGCCCTCACTAGTAACGCAACCAAGTGGTACATTGAATTACCACGTGTGTTAGTAAATACCTTCGAGGTTCTAGTGATAGAATTCTTAAAGCATTTCCAACTACCCATCTGTTATGCGACTGGGACAAAGCTCCTCTCTTTATTATGTTAGGGTACCGCCAGCCACATCTCTGATCATATACATGAATGGAGACATAGGCGGAGGTTAGTTAAAGCTCCCCTCCCAGACTATATCTTAGTGTACTGGTTCTGCAAGTCCCTTCTCCCCCAAATCGCTAAAGATGTCACCTTAGGTGGTGCGTCACAGAAGACCAATCCATATGTCATGCCTAGCACTTAGATCTAATAAATTCACAATCTATCCCTCTTTTTGACGTAATCCCCATTGCCCCTCATAACTCCAATGCTTCCGCTACTCAGCACCCCAGAGCACACACTGATGGGATTATCGACGCAACCTCTGGGGTTGCTGTAAAACAACTCAGTGGTCACATTGCCTAGATGTCAGTGGACCCCTCTACCAAGTCGACTACTCTTTCTACCACTGCGATAAACTTTGTGGAGTCTAAGAAAAAACCTAGTGGTAAGAACAAGAATAATAAGAAAAAGACTGCTCCTTCTGAGGAGCAGTCGACAAAGCAACAAAACCCAAAGCAGAAGGCCATTGTGGCTCTTGACGATGGAAACGATAAACTCGCTAGATTCCCTTGCAAAATCTGTGCTAAAGACCACATGACATATCACCACCCACCTCTTCAAGAATGCACAGATTTCATTACTAAAAAGGATATTGGCAGGACCCTCGCTATCATTAATAATCCTCTCCCCGCTAAGCGGTAGCAACACCTCATTTCAAACCAACGCCAACCCCTGCTAGGGGGAAATGGTGGTTCGCAACATCCTTCAGCTGGTGAAGGATCTTCTACCGTTTACACCGTTGAAACTGTAGATCTACAAACAAGAGCCAAATCCTATGGAGCTACTATCGCTCATGTAGAGGAACCTTTCTCAAGTCAAAATCCACCGCTGCCCAACGATTTGTTTATTGAAAGGCTGATTGCTGACCTTGTGATTCACCCCCCTAAAGGGGCACTTCAACGCACAATGCACAATACATCTATATGTGCCACCCAAAACTACAACATTGTAGAAGATTTGGCGCAAGTGCTGTCGGCTATGTTGGTGCTCAAAGTATTACAAACGTGTCCAGAACAAAGGAAAGCTTTACTTTCAGCTATTGGTGGTATCGAACGACAGGATTTCATGCTTGCAATTTTTGACATGGAAAAGTGTGAACCTCCCCTTTCCCACCAACTTGCATTTCAAGTGCAAATTTTTTCAAAAGGTAAAGGTATACATAGAACTATCATTGACGAAGGTGCTTCTACCTACATCATGTTGGCTTCATGTTGGCTCACTTTGGGTTCTCCAACCTTATCCCCTCCGTCGAATTCCCTTAAAGCTTTCGATGGCCACACTTTCATCCCAAAAGGTTACCTAGATAGCTACCTCATCACTTTGAATGGGAAAACGGTAACAGTGGATATAGAATTCGTGGATAAAAACTCGACCAAAATCTCTCGTTGGGTCACAGTTGGACGTATGCCATGATAGCCATTGTATCTACTGTGTTTCGCATCATCCTATTTCCATTAGATGGAAAGGTAGTTACAGTGGACCAACTATCCTTCTGGACCCCTTATTATTCCCAGTTACCAAGCATCTCTATACCCCTGGTAGGTGGTATACTTGACTCTTATGTGAGTATCGGTACTAGTCTACTGAAGGCTTCTTCCCTCATGGGTTGTTTCCCTCTTCAGCCGACTAAGGTTTCACAGACAATCGATATGCTTTCATCCATTCCTCATGAATAGACTGATCCATGGATCCTACTGGCTCCTTCAGACATTGACACTTACAGAGAACAAATGTTGTTGTCACCAGCTGAATTGGCCTACCAAGCCATTCAATCTGCATCTGCATCTCTAGTCACTATGGTTATGGCCAATGGTACCGCCACCCCTCCCATAATGACTCCTCCTTTCGATTCACTCAATCAAGTCCTACCTACAGACGAAGCTATTAAAGAAATCATGAGTTTAGAAGAGCGACCTTGGGAGGACTCGCACCATCGTGTTTCGATATCTTATTCAGACATGATGCCTCTTCGAATCCTGTCACCTGACACACTAGAAATCATTTCCTCACCCTATACGACTATCCAAACTTTGGAGGCAGAAGGAAACATGGGAAATATTTGAAAGGCATTGCTCATTGATATTTCTGTCAAGACAGGCATTGTGAAAAACATCCAGATTGGATCAGATTGCAATCCTGAGGAAATTGCAAGCTTCACCTACCTTTTTAAGGAATTCCATGATGTATTTTCCTGGTCTTATGAGGAAATGCCCCACATAGATCTGTCTATTATCGAGCATGAGATCAAGCTTTACGACAATTCTAAACCTGTCTGTCAAAGGCTTCAACTGGTCCATCCCTGCAAAACAACAACCATAAAAAATGAAGTGGAAAAGTTGTTACATGTTGGTTTTGTCTATCCCGTTCCTTTAACGAATGGGTTTCCAATCTGGTTTCTATCAATGAAAAGCAAGGAACCATCCGTGTATGTGTCGAATACCAAGACTTGAATGCCGCGTGTCCCAAGGATAATTATCCAACACCGTTCATCAATCAAATCATCAATGAATGCACCGGTTGTGATTCATTTTCATTCATGGATGGATTCTCAAGTTACAACTAGATTGCTATAAAACCCAAAGACTAGCACAAAACCGCCTTCGTTTGCCCATGGGGCATCTTTGCCTATTGAAAACTCCCATTCAGTTTAAAGAATGCTGGAGAAACTTTTCAAAGAGCCATGGACTACACATTTCATGATATCAAGCATATCATTCAAACTTACTTGGATGACCTTCCAACCCATTCCAAGCAATGAACGCAGCACCTAAACCATTTAAGAGCCATCTTTCTTAGGTGCCGATTTTACAACATCCGCCTAAATCCACATAAATGCGTTTTCTTTGTTGAGTCTAGATGCTTACTTGGATTCATTTTCTCCAAATATGAGATTAGGGTGATAAGGTAAAGGCAATTACTCAATTTCCCGAACCACAATCTGTTCTACAGCTCCAATGTTTGGAAGGGAAATCAAAATTTTTACGACTGTTCATCATAAACTATGCTGAGTTGACGAAAGGCTTTATGCACCTACTTAAGAAGGGAGTGCCATATCTGTGGGATGATCAAGCTCAATGATCATTTGATGCCTTGAAAAAGGCGCTTATATCATCCCCACTCCTTAATTCTCCCAACTATGGCCGCGACTTTCTTCTATACCTAGTAGCCTCGCCATCATCTCTCAGAATGGTCTTGGTTCAAAATCATGATGACTGGAGTGAACATGTGATCTATTATTTGTCCAAAGGCCTAGTTGGGACCGAACTCAGATATTCACATGTGGAATAGTTGTCATTGGCAGTCATCTTTGTTGTCAACTGATTCCGACACTACATCCTGCTGTGATAGACTACTGTCATCGCCTTGGAGAATCCCACGAGATATATTTTGTCTCGTCAAGTAATTAGAGGAAAATATTAGAAATGGATAGTGATCCTCCAACAATTTTATTTGGTTTTCACAGCTTCCAAGGTTAATAACTCCTTAGTCTTCGCCGAAATTTTGTCAGACACTCCCATCGTCGATCCTAACGAGATAGCCACAATCCTCTTCTGGATGAAGCTATCTATCTTATCGAAACCACTGACCCTTGGTACAATGACATTCTTCTCTACCTCCAAGCACAATGGTTCTGCCCCGAACTATCAACATGTGACCGTTGTCGCATCCGCCACCAAGCGCGACACTATCTAGTGATTAACGATACGTTATATCGTCGTGGTGCAGATATAGTTTTTCAATGTTTCGTCACTCATGAAGAGGCATAACATGTTTTAAATGACTACCATGCTGGGGAATGTGGCAGTCATCTTTCTGGCATATCTACTGCACGGAAAATCTTACACGCAAGGTATTAATAGCCGACCTTGTTCAAAGATTGTGTCAAAGCCATCCGGCAATGCCATCCTTGTCAAGTGTTCACAAAGAAAATGCGCACTCCTCTGGCCCTATTGTACCCAGTTATCTTTGTCGGCCCCTTTGCGAAATGGGGGATAGACTTCGTAACTTGCAATCCCGTTTCCTCTGCTAGACACAACTATATTATAGTAACTGTGGAGTATTTCACGAAATGGGCCAAAGCCCTTCCCACGTATCGGGTCGATGGGGAAACCACAATGCTATTCCTATTTAATTAGGTTATCTGTCACTTCGGTGTGCCCCGCACGATTATTACAGACCATGGGTCTCATTTCCAGAATCACATAATGTCTAACTTACCATCACTGCTAGGTTTTCACCAGGATCAATCATCCTCCTACTACCCCCAAGCTAATGGTCAAGTAGAGTTCTTCAATAGTGTCTTAAAGACCATGCGTAGGTTGGTAGGGAATCATAAAACCAATTGGCATCGAATTTTATATTCGGTGCTATGGGAATATCGAACTTTAGTGAAAACTACCACAGGCTTTACACCATTTCAACTAGCTTACGGCTTCGAAGTAGTTTTACCCATCGAGTGTCAGATCCCTTCCCTACAAATAGTCGTTGAACTCCTGCCTGGCACTACTATTGAAGAAGAGCACCTACCATACCTCAATCAACTAGATGAAACCCATTGAGATGTTGAATTGGCACTTGAGGCTCACAAGTGGTGTAAAAACCCAACATGAAAAAAAGATCAAGCCTTGTTCTTACCAAGAGGGAGATCTTGTTTTGCTCTATGATAAAATGTATGACCTCTTGGGGGCAGGAACACTTCAACCCTTATGGCTAGGTCCCTATGTTGTCAAGAAAGCACTCTCAAAAGGGGCATATCAACTTCAGGACTAGGAAGGAGTCCCGCTCATGGAGCCCATAAATGGCCTCTATCTGAAAAAGTATTATGCCTAGTATTGCACTAGGCATGTTCTTTGTAATTTTATGTATTTATAAGTTTTTCTTCCTTTTTTGGTGCGGTTGGATTGTTTTTATATTTATTGGAGTATTTGTCTCATACATCCTTCTTGCAATGTAGATGTATTCATTACCCTTAACATAAGTAGGATATGCGAATGGTGCTAGTCAACGCACATGACAAATTGCATCATCTGCTTGGGTCATCTACACACTTGATTTAGAACTATTTTGTTCTGAAAGAGTCTTTATTGGTACCTCCACCAACAATATTGCTAAGTACATGTCCATAATTTCACTTCTCACTAAAGCGTCATCAAGGGACATCTCCAATCTGGTGGTCAGGTTAGGCTCTCAGCTAGTTGTTATGCAATTAACAAATCGTTATCACATTCGTAATTCAACCTTATTACGTCATTATTTAAGGGTATGACTCTTGGAAAACTAATTGAAATAATCACATATGAACACATTCCCAGATAATTTAATGCAGTTGTTGATTCATTAGCAAACTATGTGTTAGATTGGCATTTGTCTCATTCACTATAGAAACATGCATGAAAAGTAAAAATTTACAGAGTTAAATTTTTTACAAAAACATTTAAAAAACATTTATGCCATCAAAATACCAAAATGTCTGTATATATATATATATATATATATATATATATATATATTTATTTTATATTATATTTATTATATATATATATAATTTTTATATATATAATTATTATATATATATATATATTATAATATTATATATAATCTAGTATTTTACATCGAAATATTCCAAAACTTGGATGTTTTAAGTACAAAATGGCTACTAAGCCTAGCTACAAACACCATTTGGCTACACCAAAACACCTGCTAAAAAGATCCTATTGCTCCTAAAATGCTAAAACCGCTCTAGCTATCCTCTGAAGAGAAAGCAGAAACCTCTCAAGTACACTGACTGTTTGCCATTGCATATAAGCAGGAATCTCCCTCATAGGAAGAGGGTCACACCCATGCTCAAGCCCTCCAAGTTCCTCAGAGCCTCGTGAAGACTATTGGCATCACCCCCCCAACAGGTAGGTGGCCTCCTCGTCTCATATGGTGGGGTTTGCCTGCAGGTCATAATGGCAGCACATCTATGTTAAGCATAAAGCTTCATGTTAGTACTTATTCACCCATAAAAAACATCACATAAACATTCAAAAGCTAAAAGATACTTGAAGTACTTTCAAAAATCATTCTCACGTTGAGGACCTCAATTGGTCCTGGGTGGCAACATCAAGTCAGGGTCGCTGGTGAGGTCCATGCCCTCATAAGAATAGTCTTCAATCATCATGATCTAGCCATGAAGCCACTGGAAGAAATCTTCCTCGAAGAAATGTCAGATTGATCCTCCTCCTGTGTGAGTATCGAGTGATGATCATCGGCCTTGTCTCAGCTCCCTCGGATCAAAGGGACCTAAGCTCATCCTTGGGCGTATAACAGGTACCCTCTCAAGAATGAATGAGACTATGAGAGTACCATACCAAAACTTTGTTGGGTTCGAGTCTTGCATACGGTTAATTCTGCCTTCAATTGGCAAAACATTGCTTCACACTAGTTGAACATCTATGGTTGGACACAGTCAACTGCAACAAACAGTTGGGCCTTTGTCGCAATGTGGTGACTCTTTGACCATGCCAACTGCACAATCAACCATAAAATGGCCCTCATAGATTTGGATCTTATCCTCTCTATGGGGACTCTATTGCTGACAAGTCCACTCCTAGGGATGTAGTAGGATTGCACCAGCTCTAGAGTATATCGTGGATCAGGCCTACCCCCGGTGAGGTTTGCCTATGCCCCATGGCACGAAAGACCAATTAAAAAGTATATTTCATCACGGTCAATAGCCAGCTCATGATCTACAGCCCTAAACACTTGCTCGTGTTCATCCCAACGCTGGATAATCCATCTCAATAAATCCTCCTACCCTTTCATCAGCTCCAACTTTGCATACTTCAATAAACCGCAGAAACACAAAGCAAGTACACATGCTGGATCATTTCAAATCAACAATTTCTAGCAATCAAGGGCCCGTTCTCTCCATAGGCTAGTCATTATGGCCTAAAACCTATGCAAAAATAACCCAAAAATCAGTAAAAATGGGGCAATACAACTTCAGGAATCACTGCATAAGGTTTTAAACTGTGCCCTCAAACTCTAACACTCTCCCCAGTGGTATAGAGGGAGGATTAATTCCCTCCAGTAGGTTGTATAGGGTGTTTAATGCTCCCTACAGGCCAACCAGAGGGCATTAGTGTGCAAATACTGCCTTAGGGCACCTCAGATCTGCAAAATTCCACCCTAGAAAATGATAAGAAAGGTTAAGCAATGCATAGAGCAAGGTTTTGGCCTCTACCTAGGACTAACAGCATGTCGAATGGTTGCTCGGATCTCTCGCAATGGTCCACGAAAAATCTGCTCCTCTTTGGCTCCAAACCACTCTCACAATTCTCAAATAGTGAAAATGGTGAATGTGAAAGCTCAAAAAAATTCCTTATATTAATTTTTGGAGACATGATTTTTTGGAATCATTAAAGAGGAAGTAGTCCATTCCCCATGATTTTTTATCATGCATGAACCCATATGGATAGGAATTGCTGCCTTTTTATACCTTTTTCCACTTTTGATGAAAGTACCCTCGGGAATGAAAAGCAGTAAAGTACTGCATGCAATTCTCAATGAGCGCTTTTATTTTATGGGATATTTTCTCACTCTCAAAAACTAAAAAATCCCTGAGTTTTTCATTGTTGGGCTCGTAAAAAACATACGATGACGATCCGAGCAACTCTTTTTTGCTCTTTTTCTAGCTCATTAAACCGAAAAAGATCATTAGAGCATTCCTTTTAGGCGTTTTTTCTAAAACATAAAATTGAAAAATTCCCGATTTTTTTCTTTAGGCTAGTTGAACATTTATAAATATAACCTGAGAATTATTTTAGGTACTTTTCTTGCTCATTAAACTAAAAAATCCTGAGTTTCTGTCACCGGGCTTGTTAAAAGTCTACAACACTTGCTTTTTTGGGACCATTTCTCGCTCTTAAATCGAAAAAATCCCTGATTTTTTCCCCATCTTCGGGCTCATTAAATCTACGAAGAAGGAATGAGAAATTATTTTACCTCTTTTTCCTTGCTCAATAAACTGAAAAAGATACCTTGATTTTTCTTCATTTGACTTGTTAAAATTTGATGAAGGTATTGAGTTTATCGTCGCGCGACTCATTAAAAATTCACGATGAAAAATGAGTTTAGTCCATCTCCTCATACTCGTAACAAAATGAGGTCGAAATCTATTGAATATATGTTTCTCTTTATCTGGATTCAATAGATTAACTCACGGGAAATTAACCGAACTGGGTATATTATTAACCTTTTGTCGCACCTCGTTGACAACTATGACAAAGGGACGACCTTGGTGTAGAGCCTCTAACTTGCACCTAATTATCCATCATTACCTACAGCTTTTCCTCACTTATCCCTCTCTTTTGCCCTATTTTCCTCATAAAATTACCCAGATCATTACATTTGATGTCTTTAAGCATGATTGGTTGACTTTGCTAAATGTTTGACTGTTTGTCTAGATTTTTGACATATGCACAGAGTTTCCGCAGCTGTCTGGCAATTCTGTAGCCATTCAGCAATTCCGCAGCCTTTTCATTGATCTCCATGTTCCATGTGTCATTTTGAAAAACGAATCACATGGGCACGTGGGAATGAAGGTGTTGAAGGTTCCTGTGCTATTGGTTTGGTCAGCAATGCCACGCATACCTCCGGTCAACGAGGATCCAACTTCGGTCAACAAACCCAGCTCAAACGGTGCTGCGTGAGCTGAAAGGTCACGTCACTCCAGATGGAAACTCCTCCACTCTACGCAGGTCATGGGAGACAGGATCCAACCTTGGATTCAACCTCCATGACGACCGTACCTTCCAGATCACCCACGGACCTATTGACATGTTGCTGAACCATTTAATTAGCATGTTGTCAGTTAATTTCCAGTTTCATGTTTTACGCAGTAGGCAGTTGTTCACATGCTTATAAAATCCAGCGTCTGCGCACGCTTAAGGATTAGTTTTTAGTTGTTTTGTTTATGTAATTTCTACGCTTTTAGTGAGCACAGAAACTCTGTTTTGAAGCTGCTGTTTAAGAACTTTTTGACTGTAATTTTTGCATTATGAATTAATAGAATACTGTTGTTTTGACTACTTTACGTAGCTGATCTTTCTTTGGGCTTTGTGGATGGAGGGCCCCCGTTCATAACAGCCTTTGTATAGTAATTTACCTTTATGTTCTTGCCATTTCCTTCTTTTGAATTCAGCAATTTTCCTTTTCTTTAACACATGTATAGATTTGATTTACTTTCACTGTCATTTCATTTCTAGCATTTACTTTAGACTGATCAGGACTGTCTTCTGCAGGTGTTAGCCCGGGATTGTGTGTCTTTGTGTATTTGCTTTATCTCTAATAGTATTTTCAGTTGTCATATTCATAATTGCTGCCTTTACTCTGTTTTCCTAGCTGATTCCTAGTTTAGTTTCTCAAGTTGTATGCTAACATATTGATGGTCTCTTTATCATAAGCTGTTCATCTTTAAGAGATCAGAATACTAATAAATTACAGCTTGCTTTGCGTACTTTTTAGACTTATTTCTAACTACTTCTTAATCGTGTTTCACATAATACCATATGTTGGAAGCAGAGAGTTAGGAAGAGTTAAACATTATAACTGGTCTTTAAAGTAGTTTTTCTTATCTTTTTATTGCAGTAGCATGAGTAGTGACTAGTGCTATTAGAAAGTGGTTTTTCTGCTTTGCTTTCAGTTTCATTTCAAGTTATTTCTTTCAAGCTTTTTTCTTTGCAAATTTAGAAGGTAGTTAGAAACCACCAGTAACGCACACTCACTCATTTAGAAATCACCTTACACACACTATCACTCATCTGTTTATAAAATCTCCATTCCATCTTAGGAAGATAAATTGATCACAAACAACAGCCCCAAACGACAAAAAGATCTAAGAGGTTTCTTAAGTACATATAGTACACCTTCACTTCATCAGCTTACGAGCCTCGGGTTGACAATTAATGAAATCAATTTAGAAACACTAAATTGACCAAACACTTATTGGGGTCAAATTGTCTGCCAGGAAAGGCGACAAGATTTAAACATGCAATGTGATCGATTTCAAGTGCAGAGTGCTTGAAATCGTTTAATGCATAAACATTGCATTGGACAGGAAAGGAAGGCCAAAGAGACATTTTAGATTCTTTTATGGTCTTGGTTATCCCATCCCCTACAGTTTGGTAAGTAATTTCTCTAGCAAGTATTTTATTTGTTACATACCATGGGAGAACAGAGGGAGGTGTTATGCTTCCAAAGACTCGGACATAAGTAAACAATTCTTCCCAAAACCACCTACATATTGGTAAAATATCAATATTGGCCTCATCAAATAACCTTGGGGCCCTCTTTTCGAAAACAACTTGGTGGATGGGTAGCATAATTCCTTGGAATATTTTGTAGAAATGGGTTTGAAAATTGGATTCCCACAAGATTTTGTGATATATGTGAATGGGGGTATGTCACACGGAATGAGTCAAGGTTGCAAACAAGATCGACCTCCCTAGTATCCAAAGATATCTAGTGACAAGCAAACCAATCAAAAACTATCTTTCTCTAAATATGCAATTAAAAATAAAGGCAAACAAGTGTTTTAGGCCTGCCTTGGGTCCAATGCAAGTTTGTGGAAGCCTCGCTCCTTTGCTCCAAATGAGCTTCCTTGAAGTAAGTATGCAAACACAAACAAGTAAACAAATTAAATAGCACCTGAAAATCCAATATCATAAAGCATATCCATCATAATGATCAAGGAGATTATGAAACAAACCACATAAGACAATTTGTTGAGAAAATGAATCTGATTGTATTAATTCAAATGAAGAAGAACTTTACAACCTGTGCCTTGATGCTATACAAGCTCCTCCTAGGGTTCGACAAGAAGTCTCCTCTACTTTGACAAGTTTCATTCACTTCCCAATGAAACCAAAAGGTATGTGATCTCTCCTCTCAGGTTTAACTAGGAAGTCCCAATTCCATCAACATTTACCTTCAAAATGTTCAGATTCTAACCTCCCCAGCAACTAACCCAATGCCTTAATTTATAGTGCAATGGAGGGAAGTTACTAG
>APFE031357201.1:27382-121142 GCA_000404065.3 Pinus taeda | reverse complement strand
ATATATATATATATATATATATATATGAAGTGTAATAGAAAATTCATTTATTGATTAAGAGGAGGTATTAAATATAAATAAATATTTTCAATTGTTGTATTGGGGTTCACACATAAATAATTGTTATATAATAAAAACAGAGTTTAGTGTAATAATTAAGTGGATAAGTGTTTATATGTTGAAATATAGATTTTAGAATTTTAGTTTAACTATCAATAATTATTAGGTGGATGGTAGAGTTTTAATTTTCAAAAAGTATCTTAAAATATTCTTAGTAGTAGCCAAAAGTCAAAATTTGAAATTTATTTCAAAATTTGTTGTGTTATGTCTTTTCTTTTAATTAAATTAATTAATTTAAAAAAACATGATACAAATATAGGTTATAATTTTTTGGATATATAATATTAATAAACCATAATATTGTAACAAAGTCTATTTATAAATTTAAAATTTCTACAGTGAAATAAAAAAAAATCTTCATAATTAAATAGATATATATACATATAATGTTTTTAACCTATCACGATCCTGTCATGTTTGGAAAATCTGTGTGCGCCATTCCTATTCTAAAGACAGACAAGACTGGCATGGTGCCTTCCTACTCCGCATATAGTTGATATTTAGCTAAGTTTGGGTTGAAAAGTATAGAAATCGCAACATGAGGTTGACAAAGAAACAATATAGCCATGTGCACGGGCCATACAAACGTCTTATTTCTTTTATCTCTCCATCCCCTTTTAGTGCCCTAAAATTCGCTGATTATCTTCATTACTGTCTCCCACTTTCACGCTATAATTTCGTAAATTACTACTCAAAAGTGTTATTTAAACCCATGCTTATCATCTGACCTTCAATTCCTTTGACCACTCCCAAAGAACAATCTATCATTATCATTTTCATTTTTCATCCTGTGTGCGTCACCGAATCAATCATGTTTCACGACTTTCGCTAAATATAAAAAGCCGTGTGTACCCGGAGTCCGAGCTCAATTTTTTTTTCAATTAAAATAAAAGACAAAACAGTCGACCGTTGTTTTACATTTGAAAACATGCACCCCGCGTTTGATGAAATAAACTCGATGATTTCTCCCCCATTTTGTCAACTTGGAAGTTTTCTCATTGTCAGTTGCATGGTATTAGTTAAAGCGGTTGGAAGACAAGTGAAATCTCATAGTCTAATTGGAAGAAAAGTAACATCTCAGAGTCTAATTATTGAAACCAAGTTTAGGTTTATAACAATTTAATTTCTGTTTTATGGATGTGGTTTAATAATTGAGTGGGAGGTTTGGTTCTCACACGTCTTGTGGTCAAAATCTAAGTACCACTATATATGTCTGGGAGTAGATGTAACAATTTCTTCAATTACAAAAAAATACAACTTAAAGCAATAAAAGATTTTTTATTTTTTAATAAATGTTATCCCTGAAATTGAATTGAAATTTTTTATTTTTTAATAAATGTTATCCTTGAAATTGAATTGAAATTACATAAGAGGGTAAAATGTAAAATGTTAATTGTTATAATAGGTTTGGTATATTTTGGATTTTTTTCCAAATCATAAATAATGATAATTATAAGGTGAATGATTAAGATTTCAATTTTATAGAGTACTCTAAAAAGAAAATATGTAAATTAAATGGGTGTTAAATGTGGGTAGTAATGAATCTATAATAATGATTAGATATATTTATTTTATCATACATCTCACGTTGCTAAAATTAAAAATAAATCATAAATTAAACTAATTATAATTTTTTTATATTATTTAATTATAAAAAAAAAAATACAAGCTAAATATATAGAGAAAAACGAACAAATTCTTAACAAGAATTTGCTAACTTCACCATGATATTCTTAATATATTAAATAGGCTTGTTATAATATATAAGCTAATGAAACTTATGAGTATACATGCCAAAAAATTATAACTCATTCATGTAATGATATTCATGATTTTTTTAATTAATAGTTAATATTAAGTTTAAAACCTCACCAAAAAACATGTATATTAATAAATGTCACATGAATTTTTTATGGTTTTCGAATAGTGGTATTATAAAGTAAAAATAGAATAATATTAATAATTTATAATATATAATTATAATAATTAAGAAATATATGTTTTATATACTATTAATATAATTATATATTATATATATTATATATAACTTATATATTAATGTTTATTAATGTTAACAATATATATCATATATTATAGAACTTTATAAATAGTATGACTCGTTTAATATTTAATCATTGAATTGTTTTATTTTTATTTTTTTAATATCATAACCCACCATTTGTGATATTTGTGTTAAAGTGAAGTGATTAGAGTAGTTTTGGATACACAATTTTTATTTCTATTATATGATTCAAGTGTCCAATGAAGGATTATGGAGCAAAGTTACAGACAAAATAAATAGTTTTTGTTCAGTCACTTCAAACTTAGATCAATGTAGGTTCGAGGTATCTAATCCAAACCTACCATCAAATTAAATTGAAAGTCAAAATAAATCTAATCACTTTTTCAGCCCTTGTCCTTTCATTTACACGTGAAGGTGAAAATTAAGGTTGTGTGACTCGTCACTCATATAATTACGCAACTCATATAGGTTTTATGAGCAGTGTTTCCCGTCATGAATATGCATTAGGAGACAGGTTGATACAAACAAATTCATATACATTACATCTATGATTCCACTCAGTCCCATTCACAGTTCCACTCCTAAGCATTTTGGAACACTTTTTTCCAATAGTACAATAGTGTTAACAATCTTTCAACTTGCCACTTGACATCAACTAAATAAAGAAAGCACCACTTACAATGAATCCTACGTTCTTTGCCTTAGTGCATTTGTCCCAAACAGTTATATGTTCTCAACTACGACTTTTTCACAAGATTTCCAAGATCAGTGCCACATTCTCTAAATTGCCTTTGCCTCTGGGAGTGTGGTGTGCCATGAATTCTTTGTTTTCATGTTCCTGTGCTACCGGTTCAAAAGAAAAAGACCCTACAGTGTAATTGTTTATTAATGGGTGGCCCTGTTAGCACTCCAGGAAACTCTCCTAGGTTGTAACTCGGAGATGCCTAGTAACGTATAAATCTTCAATATCGTTCTCTAAACTATTGGAATGGATTAATCAAAGAGATTTAGAATAGTCTGTGAAGGAGCATGCTGTTAAGGCACTCCGTAAGCAAAGGTCATCGGTTCTAGTCTCGCCAATACCAAAAATCCAGCATGGTTTCCGCTGGTGCGGCTCAGGCCAGGTGCGATCCCCGAGTGACTTTGATGGCTTAGATGCCCCTGAGTCATGGCCTCTCAGCCATAGGGTAAGCATGATTTTCAGGATTCACCTACTTATCAATAAAAAAAATAAACTATTGGAATGGCTTGGGGTTTGGATCAAGTCAGATGCATGTTTTAACTCTATTTTCACTCATGACATGCATGAACACCCTCAGCTTGATAAGGCTTTTGACCACTAATGCTCAATAGTTTATAGATTCAATGTATAGATGGAGAATCCTGATGGTACCAGTAGATACATACATAAACACATATGAATGGCTAGCTACAGAAAGTAAATAAAGCTTGCAAATCTAATTTATCAATGCAGAGATAAGATAATAGTTATCTGGCATTAGACATAGAAGAAAACATGAATAACCTATTCAAGTGCAAGCTTAGAACAGAGGAGAAAATGGAAATTGAACATGTACCAGCAAAAGAAGCTTGTATTACTGGAATGAAGATGAAACGTTGGGAGGAACAAAGTAGCCACAATCTCCAAAAGTTGAACCCTTATTACTTCGAACTTTCAGCCATTTATAGACATTTTACAATACTCTCAAACTCTTTGAGGCTCAAGATATCTTAATCTATCCCCTCTATCTTCTAACTACTTGATGCCATAACTAGACAAACATGAGCTCAAAGAGCTATGTTGCTAACAAACACAGTAATCAAAATTTGGTAATTTCGTTGCACTGTCAGGTGGTTCGCTTGTGCCAGTGATGTTCCATGATCATTTCTGTTGGTTCGACTGCATCATGTTGTTGTTTTTCCCCTTTCGGCCATGCATTCTGTTATTTCAGTTTAACTGTTCGGTTGTTAAAAAAACTGACAAATCTGACAAATTTCCTCCCCAGGTCACTGATGGGAAGTAGGCTACAGGGGCACGTCGGTCGTTGGATGGTGTGGATCGAAGGTCGGGATGTTGGTCAAGTGATGGATGATGAACTATGGTGATCGTGAATGGGGGTTGTTGGATCCGGAGGAATGGACGGAGGAGATAAATTGCCGGGGACTTGAAGTCATGGCAGGAGTGGAATAAGTGTGATCCGTCTGATCTTAGATGGTTAGATCGAATGGCTATTGGGCAGAGGAGGTGCTCGAAGATAACACCCAGGAGCGGTTTATTCAAGAAGAAATGGTTTATATCGGGCAGTAAGTGGTAAAGGTCAAAGCTCGCCTGATTCCATTCATCGCCCGCCACGTAGTAGCGGAGGAGAGAGAGGAAACTGCTTTATCAAGCAGGTATCCCTCTCTCTTGTTTTCCCAAGTGATATGCGCGATAATCATTAGATGTGGTGGAAATGATCTAACGATGGTGATTGGTCGAAGTGGGTGAGGTATAACATTGGTCGGATGAAGTGTGGACCGTCAGATTAGTGGGAAGATCGACGACAAGGGACACGAAGGTATGGGACGACCTCGAGAAATGTGCAAAGGGGCACATATGGACATAAAGGTAAGGCTTTTGGGGGCTTTTGCACATTAGTGCATGTTTTCATGTGCTCTGAAAATAGACCATTTCCCTCCTTTAGTCTTCAAAATAACAGCACTGCTCCTCAGGGCTAACACTGGCTCCTTTTGGGGATGAAAGCCTCCCTATGAGGTTTCAAGAACTATAGATTACTGCTTGTCCATTAACAACCAAAAGAAACTTATCTCCTAGTGTTCCATTGGGCATGGAGTTTATTTGCATAGAAAACAAAAACTGGAAAAACCTATTACAATATTAAGGCCTTAAAACATTATATGAAGTAAAGTTTTAAAAACTGCCCATTGACTGGGCCACCAAAAACACCCGCCCCCTCCAAATTGTGTAGAATGAAAGTATTGTTCATCTGAACTTGAGCTATGACAAACAGTCCTATCCATAAGACATCAAATTTACCATGGTTTCTCTTCTTTTCCTTCAATGCATCCCATTTGAGAATCCAGTCACCAACCTAAAAACAGTACATTTTTGCCTTCCTATCAAAGGTTTTTCTTATTTTCTTCTGATGAATTCTTGACTTCTCAACCAGTTGTTCTCTGATCTGCTGTAATTCAACCAAGTTACTCATTATCCTCGCCATGTCATTTTCTTCATCATGTTCTTCTTGCAAGAATTTGGCCACAGGGAGAATCAACTAGATAGGAAAAATAGCATTAGTTCCATAAACCAGCTTAAATCGAGAATTTCCTATGGACTTCTTGTTGGTAACTCTGTCAGTCCACAGTGCAAACTTCAACTTGGAATCCCAACTCTTTTTGTTGTCCTCCAACAGTTTTTTTATTATCCTTACAAGACTCTTGTTAGATGATTCTCCTAGGCCATTTTTCCTTGAGGATTATATGAGGTAGTATGCACCAATTGAATGAACATGGATTCACACATGTCCACCAATTCTTCTGCCTTGAAAGTTGTTGCATTATCAGTGACTAGTTTGGTTGGGCAACCAAATCTGGTAAAAATGCTCTCATTCAAGAACTTTATGATAACTTGATGATTAGCATTTTTAGTGGGTATAGCCTCAATCCATTTGGTGAAATAATCAATGGCGACCAAGATCCATTTGTGTTGGCCACTGGAATGTGGATTGATCTCACCTGTGAAGTCCAAGCTCCATTGCTGGAAGGGACCATTGGCGTGTACTGGCTTCAAGGGAAAAGATTTTAGCTCTTGTCTTCCTGCAAACCTTTGACATTTGTCACAAAACTTCACAAAAGAAAACACATCAGAGAACAAAGGAGGCCAATAATACCCAACTCTTAGGATCTTGTGGGTTGTGGTTTTCCAATAATGATGCCCTCCACAAATGCTAGAATGGAACTAGTGCATGACTTCCACAAATTGTCCTTTGTCTAGACATCTCAAGAGGATCCCTGATGGGTCTCTCCAATAATGCAGGTTTTTATTAATGTAGAATTTGGTTAATCTGAGCTTAATGGCCTGGACTTGACTTGAGCTATGCCCTGGAGGGACTTCTAGCTTCTGCAAAAAATGAGCTACACTCGAATACCATTCATAGGTGGCTAGATTTTCAGTCAAAGACTAATTCTACTCTTTCTCTTCTGCTACTTCCTTTGTCTGCTCACCACCTAAATTTGAACTCATGCAATTGATGTCTAAAAAAATGCAGTTTTCCTCAACTAGAAGCTTAGCCAAGCCCTGGCCTTTGACAAGCTTGGTGGGATTCACCTCTATGTTGAGCTCTATGAATTTCACAATCCATTTAGCTCTGTTTCCATCAATATCTGGCTGAGTTAGGACATCTTTTACTGAGGCTGAAGGAACATACACAACCACTTTGGAATGCAGAATATAAATTCGGAATGCCTTTAAAGATTTTATGAGTGCATAAGCTTGTTTTCCAATAAGGTCATACCTTAGTTCAACATCCCTTAGAGTTTTTCTGAAAAAGGCCATAAGGTTCTCTACACCTTCATCATTTTTCTGCAATAGAACTACTGCAAGTGTATCATAAGAGGAAAAAGAGAAGATATAAAACTCCCTGGTATAGTTTGGGCTGATTAGAGTGGGAGCTATCATGATAGCTTATTTGATGGCTTCAAAAGAGCTTCTTGCACCATCTGTCCATTTTATCTCTGATCCTTTATTCAGCATGGAAGTGATGTGCTTCACCAAATCTGCAAAGTTTGGATTAACCTCCTCACAAAGTTAATCTTACCTAGTAAAGATTGAATGTCCCTTTTTGACCTTGGGATGGAAAATGTCTGAATTTCTTGAACTCTTGTTGGATCGATCTTCATATCTTCAACAGAAACAATATGTTCCAGAAGTTTGCCTACTTCTAGAGAAAATTGTGACTTCTTTAGGTTCACATAAATTCCAAACTGTCTGCACTTTAGAACCACCTTCTTCAAATACTACAAATGGTTCTTTTGACTACTAGAGAACACTGTTATGTCATCAAGATAAATAAGGACAAACATGTCCTTCTCTCCCACAAGGCTATGTCCATGGCCCTCTAAAAAGTAGCCCCGACATTCATCAGTCCAAAAGGCATCTTGGAGTACATGAAAGTGCCCCAAGGAGTAGTGAAGGCAGTCTCTTGTTGATCTTCTGGATGTACAACAATCTAATTGTAACCTTAAAAACCATCTAAGAAAGACATGACTCTAGCCCTTGAACCTTTTTGCAGCAAATGTTCCATCTTAGGCAGGGGTAGTTGTCTTTTTTAGAGCATTTGTTCAGATTCCTGAAGTCAACACAAAGCTTGATTCCTCCATTCTTCTTTACTACTACCACAAGGTTAACTATCCACTTTGAATACCTTAGGGGAACTATGATTTTGGCATCCAACAACTTTTTGATTTCCTTTTCAATCAAAGGCAATAAGAGTGGGCTGATAGGTCTTAATTTCTGCTTAAAATGGATGGTGTTCTTCTCTAGTGGAATCTTATGTTGGATGATGTTGGTGTCATAGGTCTTAAGATCACTATACTCCCAAGCAAAAATATCAGCAAATTGTTTCATCAAGGTGCAATACTTGGAACTTTGGGTAGAAG
The DNA here is from genome assembly GCA_000404065.3 of Pinus taeda. Classification (NCBI taxonomy): domain Eukaryota; kingdom Viridiplantae; phylum Streptophyta; class Pinopsida; order Pinales; family Pinaceae; genus Pinus; species Pinus taeda. The sequence goes on along the minus strand of APFE031357201.1, from coordinate 113,341 downwards.
AGAAGTGAGTGGACAAATTTATGTACTTTGGACAGGCTAGACTCCCTACATTATGTCTATGAACTACAGACTCATTTTCCTTTTCGACGAGCTTATAAGGTACATCATTATGATTAAATAGCTTCTCTAGGGGCACTAATCCTTTGCGTATATGGTTACTAGGCAGTTGAACAATGCTATCCTGACAAATCTTGTCCTTTAGCTTGGACTAGTTGCATTCTTCAATGGTTTCGTTTTCTTGGTAAATGTGCTTTTTAGAAAATTCATCAATGACTTGTAAAAACCTATTAATTTTATCATCATCTTCAAAAAATTTCTAGTATTCTAAATTGTCACGCAGAAATGGTCTATATTTCACCTGAAATTCATATATAAATTTAGGATGCAAAGGAGGAATAAATGTGCTAGCAGACACAACAAGGGAATCAGCAAGCTGGTTCTTCATTCTAGGGATGTAAGAAATGCTGAAACTATTAAAAGAACCTGTGAGCTTCCATACCTCATCTCTGTATGCTTCCAGCATTGGATGCTTTTCTTAGAAAGTTTTGTTCACCTATTGAATGATAATGTCTACATCTCCAAACACCTTCAGACCTTTGATGCCCATTTCTTTAGTAGTGTTTAAGCCCAATATGAAGGCTTCGTACTCTGCTATGTTATTTGTGACCTAAAAAGTTAACTCGAAAGATAAATGAATGCATTATTGTGTGGGTGACATAAGGTCTACACCTGCCCCTACAGCTTCCTTAGAGCAAGCTCCATCAAAAAAAAATTCCCAAATTTTTGGGCCTTCTTCCTTTGTGATCCGGCAAACCAGTTTCCTAAGTTGCATGGAGGCCAACTGGGATTCTTCAATCTGAAGAATAGAGGCTCCAAAATCAGTGTCGACAGCATAAATGGGATGATTAGTGGGATTCCTTTCATCACTGATGATATAAGCCAACTGAGCTTCTCTGTATAATCTCCTGCTCTCACCTCCAAAAGCTGAAACAGCAGCATAGGACAGATCATTTTTCAATGTTCCACCTAATCTCTTGATCCAACCTCTGGAAAGTAACATGCCAAACTTGGGGGATACATCTGCTACCACAATATCTATCATCATACTCTTCATGGGTAGCTGAGACAAGGTGATGGCTAGGTTTTTGATTAATCCAAAACATTTCACCATTCTAGAGTCAAAATAAAATAGGTCATGATAAGACTTGGTAATGTCAAGACCAAACTCATCCATGACAGCCTTGGGCATTAGATTATGGTTGTCTCCTGTGTCCAGAAGGCAGTTGTGAAAGATTTTGTCATGAATGGTCAAAGAGACATAGAATGGTGGGGAGATGTCATCACAATTTTCAATCATTGGCCTAAGAAAAATAGCTAGTTTATCATCTTGCATATTTTCATAGTCATTGGAGGCTTGGATGGCTTTAGGCTCAAGGGCCTCAAGAATAGATCTCTTGAAGAACTCATTCTTCACTAGTTCAATCAGAGGTATAGGTATGCTTAGCTTCTGAATTTCTTATTCAAAACTGAAAGGAGAAGAAGACTTGTCAAGGCCTCTTACCTCATGAGCTGGAGCTTTGAGGATGATGGGATTGATTGTCGATCGTTTCTGCTTATCAACTTGTTGTATTGCAGGGACAACTCTCTGAACAGGAGTTTCCTCGACATTATTCATCTTCGACCTTAGATCATATCTGTGTTGATCATTAGTTTGTAGAACAGCTCCACCATCCCACACTTCACTGATTTGGTCATTGAATAATGACTTTTCATAGGCAACTAAGGTAAAAAAAGAGGCACTGCCTTTGTCTTCCAGACAATGGATCTCATCATCTTCTTCAAACTACTCTTCTTCCATGACTACATTCTTAAAAGGGGTCTTCATTGACACCTTTTTTTCTTTGCAGAATCTGCAACTGCTCATTAGCTCTTCTATATGGATTTGGATTTCTAGGAGCAAAGGTATTAGGAACTCTTCTTTTCCCAGGGTGCTACTCAACCTTTAATTTGGAGATTTAAAATGCTAATGACTCTATCATCTTGGTCATTTTATCTATCTTGGGATCTGAAAATGATGAATATTCACCCCTCTGTCTCCTTCTATCAACATTCCCCTTGAGCTTCTCTACAGCCATGATGTTTGATTCTACTTCCAAGGTTGTATCCTACATATCAGCCAAAGTAGCACATTGTGTCTCCCTCAACAGTAGACAGAAGTTAGAATCAAAGGCACTGGCATAGGTGATTTTAGCAGAGGTAGTGGTGGGTTTTACTTCAACTGGTATCTTGTTGTACATGTGGTTAAACCTCTTATTAAAATCAGAGAACAACTCACCATTTTCCTTCTTTCAGTTCCTAATCTCGGTGTGGTACTAGAGTAGATCCTTCTTATCTCCCCAATGCTTTAAAAATGCATCATCTAAAGCCTTAATATTTTCTATAGACCTTGGGGTCAGTTCTCTGAACCATTTTCTAGCCTCTCCATCTAAACTTTGGACAAAGACTCTCATCCATACATCAGCTTCACTGATGTCTAGGTTATCAACATAGCTATAGAATGATTTAAGATGTTTCTCATTTGTAACACCTTCAGTTCTAGTGAACTTAGGCATATACTTTTGATATTCTCCACTAGGCATGGCATTCAAAGGAGTGGGCAGTACTAAAGGTCCATACCTAACAGCTATGATTCTTTCGATTTTGGTAGGTGCTGCCATAGTTGTGGAGGCTATAAGGGTACTCAAAGTCTGAATGACAAAGGGTTGAGGAGTGACTGATACGACTAAAGGAGTATGATGGATAGGAGGAGAGGCCTCCTTTGGGCTTGCAATGAAAGAAAAACCTAAAGAGTAAGGAGCTCTATGACTCTCTGAGATTTTTTCTTCACTGCTAGTATTAGATGCTACACTCTAAACATGTATTTGTTCTACTACATGATTTTCTTAAAGACATATAGAATATTGTTTAGAGCTACCTAAACCTAATGCTCCTTTCTGCAATCCCTTTCTTTTTTTGATGATTTTCTCAAGGTCAGGTACTGGGTCAGCTCGTGACTTCTAAGGATTTCTCTGAGTATGCCTCACAAACTGAGCCAGAACTATGGAGTGGAGTTGCCAAGAGGTTCGTCCTCCAGTAGAGTCACCAGATAGATGACTACGACCCAAATAGTGTCCAAACTTTGTCTATCGTCAAAGTTGGATCTGCATTGTCCCCTAGGGAAGCTAATCTTTAGTCTCCTCTCCCTAGGAACGGTGCTAATTATGTTAGCACTCTAGGAAACTCTCCTAGGTTGTAGCTCGGAGACGCCTTGTAACATATAAATCTTTGATATCGTTCTCTAAACTATTGGAATGGATTGGGATTCGGATCAATTTAGATGACTGTTTCAACTCTATTTTCACTCAAGACATGCATGAACACCCTCAGCTTGACAAGGCTTTTGACCACTAATGCTCAATAGTTTATAGATTCAATGAATAGATGGAGAATTCTGATGGTACCAGCAGATACATACATAAACACATATGAATGGCTAGCTACAGAAAGTAAATGAAGCTTGCAAATATAATTTATCAACACAAATATAATATGACAGTTATCTAGCATTAGACATAGAAGAAAACATGAATAACCTATCCAAGTGCAAACTTAGAATAGAAGAGAAGATGGCAAGTGAACATGTAACCACAAAAGAAGCTTGTATTACTAGAATGAAAATGAGATGCTGGCAGGAATGAAAATGAGACGTTAGAAACGGAATAAGCCCGAGCTATCAAATCTTAGATGGGTAGATCAAACGACTATCGAGCAGAGGAGGTGCTCAAAGGATAACGCCGAGGAGCAGTTTATTCAAGCAGAAATGGTTTATATTGGGCGTTCATCGGGCGGTAAGTGGTAAAGGTCGGAATCCACCTGACTCCATTCATCGCCCGCCACGTAGCAGCAGAGGAGAGAAGGAAACCGCTTTATCGCGTAAGTATCCCTCTCTTGTTTGCCCAAGCGATATGCGCGATAGTCGTTAGATCTAGTGGAAATGATCTAACATTGGTGATTGGTCGAAGCAGGTGAGTGTATAACATTGGTCGGATGAAGTGTGGACCATCAGATCAGTGGGAAGATCTACAACGGGCGACACAAAGGTATGGGATGACCTAGAGAAATTTGCAAAGGGGCACATATAGATGGAAAAGTAAGGTTTTCAGGGCTTTTGCGCATTAGTGCATGTTTTCATGTGCTTTGAAAATAGACCATTTCCTTTCTTTAGTCTTCAAAATAGCAGCACTGCACCTCAAGGCTATAGGCCCTATTTACGTTCCCGCTACTCCTTAATACCCGGAGCTATGCGGAGTGATATCTGCACTTTATTGTCAATCCTTGAACTCCGGTTATTCATTCAAATTTCTATAAATTCACCTTTCTCCTCCTTCCCACTGCATAACTGCCCATTTGACATTGTGCCTATTGTAGTTACCAGAGAAATGGAGCTGGGGAGTGAAGCTTGCGCATCTTCTTTGCTAGCATTCATTTTAGGTTTATTATGGATGGCAATGGAGACACCAGTAGAAGCCTTCACTCAGTTGAATAATATGACACATTATACATATTATGGGGGACGTGCATCCCTATGTCTCAGAACTATAAAGATGCTCTCATCAAATCCATTCTTTTCTTCAAAAGTCGGAGATCTGGCAAGCTTCCTCCCAACCAACGGATGAGATGGCGAGGAAATTTCGCCTGTTCGGATGGACCTGCAGTAAACATATATTCAATCATCCCTTCACCTGCACACATTGAACAGTTTTCTAATCTGGATTCAATATTGGCATCTGGATGAGCTGTATTGATGGTTTCTTCGTTTAACATTTGATTTCATATTAAATTGCATTGCAGGTGGATTTGATGGGAGGATATTATGACGCAGGAGACAATGTGAAGTTTGGTTTCCCAATGTCTTTCACGACTACCATGCTGTCATGGAGCGTTTTGGAATTCAGAGAGTACATGGGAGATGACCTCGACCATGCAAAAACTGTCATCCATTGGGCCACAGATTACCTACTTAAAGCCGCTGCACATCCCGATGTTCTTTACGTGCAGGTAATGCAGATATTCTTTTTACGGTACAAACGTACAAAGAGAGGAGCCCATGCGGTGTTTATCTGTGTATATTATGGATATATTGACAGACACTGTAGCATGTACTATGGAATCATGTAGATATTGATAGACACTACAGAATGTAATATGGAATCGTGGATATACACATATTTACACATGATAAATGATGAATAAAAGTACAGGTAGCCGATCCAAACATGGATCACAAGTGCTGGGAGAGGCCCGAAGACATGGACACACCTCGCAATGTCTATAAAATAAATGTTGAACATCCTGGCTCTAATGTTGCCGCAGAAACTGTTGGGGATTTTTTCTGGTAAAATCCCAAAAACAAAAATTAACTGAATACAGAGCAATCCTCTGTTTTTCTCCTCAAGATCTTTTGCACAGGGAAGCAAATAAAATTTCTGAGAGCACAACTTTTTCACACCAATAAAACCTTTATATTCATTAATAAAAACCCTGATACATATTTCTTCCTCTTTCTCAGAGGGATTCACCAAAAAAACTTTCACCAAAAACAAAATACTCTGCCTCTGTTACAAATGATTTTTACACTGTTGTGTAAACTCTTCATTTACATTTACTGATGTAAAAAGGGTTTTTACATTTACTACTGTAGAATAAAAATTCTTACATTGATTTACTGATGTAAAAACAAATTTTCATATGCGGTTGTAATACCCACAAAAAATTCATTATGCGTTCCCTCCATATTTCAAAATCTCCAGCACACAAGCCATTACAAAATTAATCACGTTGCTGCGTATTTCAAAATGTCTTCATTTCAAAATTGATCCTCACTCTGGTTCCGCAACCCTGCTCTGGTTCCCCACTGCTGTGCATTAGTTTTTCTCTCTACTTCAGCGAGCCCTCTTCTTCCCTAGTTTTCTATTCGCTGCAGCAAAAACCAAGTTGCTTCTCCACCCGTGTGGAATAATAATACAAAGTCAACACCAAAACAAAACAATATGGCGTACATACCATATGGGTTAACAATAAAAATATTACATGCCGTAAAAACTTTAAATCCTTTACCTAAGACTATGACAAAGTATTAAATGCATTAAATGAAACGTGCAGTAAAAGTTAAAATAACGTTCTGGCAGGTTGAAAGAGATCCTGGTCCGTTGACTTGATCGCACGCAATTCGGGTCCTACAGCCACACAACCCAAACGATGTTTAATGTCCGGGGGATGGGCAGTTTTGGTGTTGTACACTGGACGCGTGTCAATTAGTCGGGGTGTTCGGAGGCCCTCTGACAAATACAACCTTTTGCAAAAAGCAGTGTGAAATGAACTTGTGGTTTTCTGGAGTGGTTTTTCATTGCCGTTTAATGTTCTCGCATGGCAGGTGAAATTAATGTTTCAACACTCCCCTTTAATTTCAATTGCTGGGCATTCAGTCATACCCAAACATTTTCTCAAAAATTCAAAGCTTTTCTGGTCCAATGGCTTTGTCAGAATGTCTGCAACCTGTTCCTGAGTCCTGCAATGTTCTAAGACAATTTCTCCATTGCTAACCAATTCCCTGATGTAATGAAATCTTGTGTCAATGTGTTTCGTTTTCTTATGAAACACTGAATTCTTTGATAATGCAATAGCTGAGCTATTGTCACAAAAAATCACTGTTGCTTTTGCCTACTCTTGGCCTAAGCTCCTCAACATCCTTCTCATCCAAACTGCTTGACATGTTGCTGCTGTAGCTGCCACATATTCTGCCTCTGCTATAGACAATGTTAAAATGGACTGCTTCTTAGAATGCCATGAAATGGCTCCTGAACCCATGTGAAAAACATAACCAGAAGTGCTTTTCCGATCATCTACACTTCCAGCCCAATCACTATCAGTGTATCCAACTAAATCTGAATGTTCTGAGACATTATATAAGATGCCAAAACTTTTATTACCTTTAACATACCTCAGAATTCTTTTTGCTGCCTGCCAATGTGCTTCTTTTGGCCTCTCCATAAATCTGGAAATCAAACTAACAGCAAACATTATGTCAGGTCTAGTTGTAGTTAAATACATAAGGCTGCCAACTATGCTCTTGTACAAACTAGGATCAAAATCCTTGCTGCTGTCATCTTTGCTGAGTTTTAATCCCATTACTGTGGGAGTGATTGTTGTCTTGCACTCTTGCATATTAAATCTGCCCAACACTTCATTTACATATCTTGCTTGAGAGATAAAAATTCCATTTCCATTTTGATCTACTTCTATTCCTAAGAAGTATCTCAGCAAACCCATGTCAGTCATTTCAAATTCCTCTTTCATGACTGCTTTGAAATTTTAAATGAGGTAGTCATCATTACCTGTAAAAATCACATCATCAACATACAACACAACAATTAAAATTTTACCATCCTTTTCTTTGATGTAGACAGTGGGTTCTCCCTCACATTTGTCAAATCCATTTTCCAGTAGATAGGAGTCTATCCTACTGTACCATGCTCTTCGTGCTTGCTTTAGCCCATAAAGAGCTTTCTTCAATCTGCACACTTTGTGCTCTTCACCTTTCTTCTCATAGCCTAGAGGTTGTTCAATGTAAACCTCTTCCATTAATACTCCATTCAAGAATGCTGACTTCACATCCATTTGGTAAACATTCCACTTGTTTTGTGCTACTATGGATAGAACTGCTCTCACGGTTTCTGTTATCACTTAGGTTGTCCCTAGGCTCCTAATAGGGATACGGCCGAGGTAACCACAAACCAATCTTTGGATTGCAGGTTCTAGCCCACCTGCAATCAGAGAGGGCTCTCTCTTTAACTGATTCAACTTCTGTTGATGATTTTAGGCTAGCTTTTTGGCTTCAAGGGAGTGTTTTTTGTGATTGGATAGACGGTAGGATTCTCGAACAAAGAGGCAAGGTAAGGTGTGATAAGTTTCGAACCATTAGGCATGGAGTCACGGATTGAGGCTTGCTTGCGTTTTCTTGGTCACAAGGGGATACGGAGCGGGATAGCCACACAGGATACAACTATCAATCTGCTAAATGTGCGGAATGAGAATCAGGGATGAAAGGCAAAGGAGAATCATTTCATCATGCTAAAAAAGAGGAGAAATGGATGAATGGGATCTAGGAGCAATTAAGAATTCCTAAACATGCATTCATATGTGAAAGAAACAGCGTAAACAAGATCATTTAAGTATACATGCTCATAGCTATTTCTGAAGAAAACATCGAGAAATGCAGAAATTGAACTTCAGGTGTACTGAAACAAATCTTAAGCTATTCTTTTTCCCTGCAATTTAGAAGGCGGAACGGTGGTAACAAACATAAAAGTAAACAGAGGGGAGAAACACTTATTGAATCATGTAGAAGCACAGGAATTCCGTGATCATTCCTTGGCCAAGAGAAAACATCAAGTAGTTTCACAATCCATGCTTTCAGCAATCTTTGATTATGGAAATTATGACAGTTACAGTGCGAGTCTCTGCTCTGAGAAAAATGTTGGAGAGGAAGACTAACCAACTACTACCAACCAACCAACCCCTCACAACATTGTTCAGGGTGGTATTTATAAGCAAAATATCGGAAAGACATTCATTACAACTGACCTAAACAGGTCTGCTAGAAGACTCCTCAAAGATCTAAGTGTTCCTGGAATTAAATGCAAGTAAATCTTTTTGGCTGCGCTAGGGGTAGCTGGATCAGAAAAAGGTGACAAGGTGGCCCTTGGCGGCTAGATGTGGCGCTGCTGGAATGATATTGCTTTGGGGACTGTAGTTCTGCTCTGGTGTGAGTTAAATGTGCAATAATTATGATTTGAGGGTTTCAAGTGGCTTCGCCCTCTTTCTTTGAATCTGTTGGAAGGTATTAAATGTTCCCCTACTTCGGGCCGCTGCTCAAGATTTTTACTGATACTCTTTGCCACTACATTGACGGTTTCCGCCGTCGACTGATACTCTTTGACACGCTTGATCCCTGATGATTCAATCTGATACACTTTAAACTCTGTCACTAATCTGCTGCTGTCTTTAAACCGGATCACTTTGGCACGATCGGGCGACTTTCGGGCTTTTCCGGCGCGCAACGGGCTAAGAAATCCAAAGATTCCCCGAAGATTCCCCGAAACGGCCTATTTCCCGTAGCGATGCGCGATTAGCGCTTCGCACTAATTGTGCAACAAAAACTACCTCTGTTTCTTGTTCTGGAGCTCCAAAGTGCGATTTTTCTTCCTGCGTGAAGTTTCGGCTTTCTGGCTGCTGACGTCAGCTGTACGGTGGATGACGTCAGCTATGGTGGGTCCCTGGTACAGAATGACATGGTGAGATGCTGATACCGGAGGTAATGCGATGAACTAGCTTCGATGCGATCGCAATATCGCATCAGCGGGGAACGGAGGGTGCTTGAGTTGGACATTTGGCGCTTACGACCGCCGACCGCCGATATCGCGATATCGCGTCGGGTGGTGATGGATGGGTCATAACTTGCATGGAGAAGAAAGTGTGATCTTGTGATGTGATCTGGCTTTTAAGGGTCTGCGGAATGTCAAGGCAGTTGGCAAGGGGTTTGTTTTGGGCAAAAAAGCAAGTAAGTGGGTGTGAAGGGCATTTGAGGTTTCGGAAGAAGTCTGATCACCTCAGAGGAGTTCTATACTCTGGAAGGAGTCCATTGTATCTGGAAGATGGCTTGAAGGTTGAGGGTTCTTGCTAAGTTTCAGGTAAACTGAGCAATTCCCGGGGAGGGTACTCATGGTTATTTTTCAACCAGGGGAAGGGATATTTATATAGGGGATGATTTACATAATATTAGTAGGGGGATGGGAGAATATAGGGAGCTAAATAATATTGTTAGTGGTTAATGTGGAGGTGGTAAGAAAGTGCTAAGTTCATGAGACCTTAGGCTGTTACAAGGGGGCAGATCTTTACTCAAGCTAGTGTTACGAAAATGATGGAACTTAAGAGGTGCCAAGCAGATCTTGACCTCCTTTGGGGAAGTTAGTTAATGATTGGGGAAAGCAGAGAAGGGGAGTTAGTTATACCTCTTTCGAGCTCTTTGCATGTAACTGCCTATTGATTGTATCCTGAGTGAGATGACACCTGAAAATCTGGAACTGATCAGCAATTAGGATTCAGCAACCTTAGAACTACCTACCCAGCCTACTTACCTAGCATTTTTTCTTCTTTTGATTTGGGTGCACTTAGACTTGCAAACCCATCATTCATTTTCCTTTTGATGCTTTCCTATCTACATACTACCCTTATTTCTTCCAAGGGCCCAGATTAAGGTGTTGGGCTCCTCTGCTTCTCTACCTATCTAAGAATCTGCCAAGATTAAGCTGTTTGGACATATTTATATTCTCTATATTCTAAAACAGGAAATTCAAACCTAGGGAGACCAAGATTAAGCTGTTTGGACCTCCCTCTAACTGAAAGTTGGCAATACCAAGATAACTTTCAAAAATTTGGAAGGCAATTGAATGAACTTGGATTAGCCTTCTTTGTTTGGAGACTGTTAAGCAAATATGGAGCATTACAGCATGCAAAGTATGACATATTTGGCCTGTAAAATGTCAATCATGAAATATGAATAACCTGCTGCAGCAGGAAGCTAATAGTGGCTCCACTTGGGGATGGCTTCTCCTTGCGAGAAGCCAAGAACAGCAGGTCAGAACGCCTTGGTCTTTTGTTGTTGCTGTTTTTCTGCAAAATCGTCTTCTCCAGCTGCCTTATTTCTCCTACCTACCTACCCTAACCAGCACTTACTTTGCCGTTAGGTGAGATCAAATAACCAGTGCAGCCACTTGAGCAACTGAAAAACAAGATGAACTTGCTGATTGATGGTCTCTGAACTTAGGAGCATCATTCGGTTATGTGCCCTCATAAACAAAATTGTGGTACATAGCAGTTGTTGTTGACGTATTTGGTCTTCACTGAGAAAGCATGCTAAAGAACTTGCGTCAAGCAGAAGTTCCATGTAGTCTGTAATAGGATCAATAAAATCATCATGTGGGAGAACTTCCTCTGGATTTTCTTGGTCAGATGGAGCGGCTGCGTCCTCGGTGGTAAGCCTGGCAGCTAACCCTTCTGTCTCTGTCTAGAAAGTAGACTCATACAGAGCTTGTAAGTTAGCAGGTAGCAGTACTTCCTCCTGAGTTAGGGAATGGAGACTTCGGCATGATTCCGGGTCTTCTTGGTCATATGGAATAGTTGCATCTTCGGTAGTAAGCCTAGCGGCTACTCCTTCTGTCTTTGCTTTGAAAATGGAATCGTACAGAATTTGTAAGTCAGCAGGTAAAAGTATTTCCTCCTGACTGGGGAAGGGAGACTTCGGCATGATTCCGGGTCTTCTTGGTTAGATGGAATAGTTGCATCTTCGGTAATAAGCCTAGCAGCTAGCCCTTCTGTCTTTGCCTTGAAACCCAGATCATACTCAAACTGTAATTCAGGAGATAGCACTATTTCCCTGTGGACTGGGGGAGGAAGATTTTGGTAAAATTCTTTAGGGTCGCGGAAATTGTATGATTGTATCTGAGCTTCCAAGAGTTCAATTTCATTCTCATATTTTTCAACCACTAACTCAAGGAAAAGTTTGTTCTTGCCGCCTACTATTTTTGACAATACTGCTCTGAAAAATTCTTCATTAAGTTCAAATTCTGATAAAATTTCTCTGAATTCATCTAAAGCTTCATCAAGTGGAAGATCTTCCTAGAACTCGGTCATTCTCTCTCACTGTTAATACTTGGGAACATGGAGTATCTGGCTGTAAAATTGGTTTGTTCCTCAGTGGAGCCTTTGATTGAAATTGACGTGGAGTCGCCAGGTGGATGCTTAGACTTTGAAGTGCCTGATCTCTGTCCACCATCAAAGACCAGAACTAAGCGCGACAAGCTCTGTAGAACAGGAGCACTTTCTCTAGTGAGCTTTGCAAAAATGAACAAAGTGCTTGAATCCCCAATGAAGAACACAGGTACAGGTCGACCTAGGCTTTTACAAGTCGGTTTCTTCCTCTGTAGAGCTGTAGACTGGTTTAATTAATTTATCTGAGGGAAAGGTCCCCAGTGGAGTCGCCATTATGTTAGCACTCAGGTTGTCCCTAGGCTCCTAATAGGGATACGGCCGAGGTAACCACAAACCAATCTTTGGATTGCACGTTCTAGCCCACCTAGAATCAGAGAGGGCTCTCTCTTTAACTGATTCAACTTCTGTTGATGATTTTAGGCTAGCTTTCTGGCTTCAAGGGAGTGTTGTTTGTGATTGGATGGAAGGTAGGATTCTCGAACAAAGAGGTAAGGTAAGGTGTGATAAGTTTCGAACCATTGGGCATGGAGTCATGGATTGAGGCTTGCTTGTGTTTTCTTGGTCACAAGGGGATACGGAGCAGGATAGCCACACAGGATACAACTATCAATCTGCTGAAAGTGCGGAATGAGAATCAGGGATGAAAGGCAAAGGAGAATCATTTCATCATGCTGAAAAAGAGGGGAAATGGATGAATGGGATCTAGGAGCAATTAAGAATTCCTAAACATGCATTCATATGTGAAAGAAACAGCATAAACAAGATCATTTAAGTATACATGCTCATAGCTATTTCTGAAGAAAACATCGAGAAATGCAGAAATTGAACTTAAGGTGTACTGAAACAAATCTTAAGCTATTCTTTTTCCCTGTAATTTAGAAGGCGAAATGGTGGTAACAAACATAAAAGTAAACAGAGGGGAGAAACACTTATTGAATCATGTAGAAGCACAGGAATTCCGTGATCATTCCTTGGCCAAGAGAAAACATCAAGTAGTTTCGCAACCCATGCTTTCAGCAATCTTTGATTATGGAAATTATGACAGTTATAGTGCGAGTCTCTGCTCTGAGAAAAATGCTGGAGAGGAAGACTAACCAACTACTACCAACCAACCAACCCCTCACAACATTGTTCAGGGTGGTATTTATAAGCAAAATATCGGAAAGACATTCATTACAACTGACCTAAACAGGTCTGCTAGAAGATTCCTCAAAGATCTAAGTGTTGCCGGAATTAAATGCAAGTAAATCTTTTTGGCTGCGCTAGGGGCAGCTGGATCAGAAAAAGGTGACAATGTGGCCCTTAGGGGCTAGATGTGGCGTTGCTGGAATGATTGTGCTTTGGGGACTGTAGTTCTACTCTGGTGTGAGTTAAATGTGCAATAATTATGATTTGAGGGTTTCAAGTGGCTTCGCCCTCTTTCTTTGAATCTGCTGGAAGGTATTAAATGTTCTCCTGCTTCGGGCCGCTGCTCAAGATTTTTACTAATACTCTTTGCCGCTACATTGATGGTTTCCACCGTCGATTGATACTCTTTGACACGCTTGATGCCTGATGATTCAATCTGATACACTTTAAACTCTGTCACTGATCTGCTGTTGTCTTTAAACTGGATCACTTTGGCATGATCGGGCGATTTTCGGGCTTTTTCGGCGTGCAACGGGCTAAGAAATCCAAAGATTCCCTGAAACGGCCTATTTCCCATAGTGATGCGCGATTAGAAACTACCTTTGTTTCTTGTTCTGGAGCTGCGAAGTGTGATTTTTCTTCCTGCACGAAGTTTCGGCTTTCTGGATGCTGATGTCAGCATGACGTCGGCTGTACGGCGGATGACATCAACTGTGGTGGGTCCCTAGTACAGAATGACATGGTGAGGTGTTGATACCAGAGGTAATCCGATGAACTAGCTTCGATGCGATCGGGATATCGCATCGGCAAGGAACGGAGGGTGCTTGAGTTGGACATTTGGCGCTTGCTACCGCCGATATCGTGATATTGCATCGGGTGGTGACGGATGGGTCATAAGTTGCATGGAGAAGAAAGTGCGATCTTGCAATGCGATCTGGCTTTTAAGGGTCTGCGGAATGTTAAGGCAGTTGGCAAGGGGTTTGTTTTGGGCGAAAAAGCAAGTGGGTGTGAAGGGCATTTGAGGTTTCGGAAGGAGTCCAATCACCTCAGAGGAGTTTTATACTCTGGAAGGAGTCCATTGTATCTGGAAGATGGCTTGAAGGTTGAGGGTTCTTGCTAAGTTTCAGGTAAACTGAGCAATTCCCAGGGAGGGTACTCATGGTTATTTTTCAACCAGGGGAAGGGATATTTATATAGGGGATGATTTACATAATATTAGTAGGGGGATGGGAGAATATAGAGAGCTAAATAATACTGTTAGTGGTTAATGTGGAGGTGGTAAGAAAGCGCTAATTTCAGGAGACCTTAGGCTGTTACAAGGGGGTAGAACCATTCTTTAGAGAAAGTATGGAACATCTTTGAGTAAAGCAGATCTTTACTCAAGCTAGTGTTACGAAAATGATGGAACTTAAGAGGTGCCAAGCAGATCTAGACCTCCTTTGGGGAAGTTAGTTAATGATTGGGGAAAGCAGAGAAGGGGAGTTAGTTATACCTCTTTCGAGCTCTTTGCATGTAACTGCCTGCTGATTGTATCCCGAGTGAGATGACACCTGAAAATCTGGAATTGATCAGCAATTAGGATTCAGCAACCTTAGAACTACCTATCCAGCCTACTTACCTAGCATTTTTTCTTCTTTTGATTTGGGTGCACTTAGACTTGCAAACCCATCATTCATTTTTATTTTGATGCTTTCCTATCTACATACTACCCTTATTTCTTCCAACGGACCAGATTAAGTTGTTGGGCTCCTCTGCTTCTCTACTTATCTAAGAATCTGCCAAGATTAAGCTTTTTGGACAGATTTACATTCTCTATATTCTAAAACAGGAAATTCAAACCTAGGGAGACCAAGATTAAGCTGTTTTGACCTCCCTTTAACTGGAAATTGGCAATACCGGGATAACTTTCAAAAATTTGGAAGGCAATTGAATGAACTTGGATTAGCCTTCTTCGCTTGGAGACTGTTAAGCAAATATGGAGCATTGCAGCATGCAAAGTACGACATATTTGGCCTGTAAAATGTCAATCATGAAATATGAATAACCTGCTGCAGCAGGAAGCTAACAGTTTCCATTCTTGCAACCGGTGCGAAAGTTTCCTCAGTCTCTCCCATACTGCTGCTTGTACCCTTTGACAACCAGCCTTGCCTTGTGCCTTTCAATCTTGCCTTCAGCATTGCACTTGGTCTTATAGACCCATTTAACTCCAATGACTTCTTTATCTTTTTGGTAGTTCAACCAAATCCCAAGTCTTGTTTCTCTCTATGGCATTGATCTCCTCATCCATAGCTTCTATCAATTTCTTATCCTTAATTGCTTCTTCGAAATGAATAGGGTCATCAACATGACAATACAAGGCAAATAAGGAATTCATTCCTTCATCATAAATGTCACTTAAATTTCTGAATTTCTTACCTCTTTCATTCGGTATCCAAGTGCTTGAAGATGCACATGAATTTCCACTTTGTGGTGTGCTTGGAGAATCACTTTCATTTCTCCTCAAGGGTGTTCCTTGCTGTCCTTGTGTTGGTGCTGCTGTTTGGAGATGTATTTCAGCCATCTCCTCATCATCTTCATCATGAGACAAACAGTTTTTAACATTCATTGTTTTTTCTATGCTTCCATCCCAAGCTTCCTCCTCAATGAACTGAACATCTCTGCTCACAAAAAAATTCTTGGTGGATGGGATATACAACCTGTAAGCTTTGGATTCCTCATTGTATCCAATGAAAATACATTTCTCCCCTTTTTTGTCCAACTTCCTCCTTAGCTGATCTTGAATGTGTGGATAGGCCACACATCCAAAAACTTTCATGTGGGTGACTCCTTGCTTTCTCCCACTCCATGCTTCTTCCGGCACTTTGTTCATCACTGCTTTTGTAGAACACCTGTTCAAAATATATGCTGCATAATTTACAGCTTCAATCCAATAATCATTTGGCAAATGCTTTGCCTTCAACATGCTCCTCGCCATATCCATGATGGTCCTGTTCTTCCTTTCAGCAACTCCATTTTGCTGTGGAGTGTACCTAGCTGTGAATTGCTTATGAATTCCATTGTCTCTACAAAATTGTAGGAATTCTTTGGAGATATACTCACCTCCTCTGTCAGTTCTCAGAACTTTGATATGCAGCCCGCTTTGATTTTCCACAAGTGCTTTGAAATTTCGGAATTTTTCAAACACTTCACTTTTGTTTTTAAGGAAATATACCCAAGTTTTTCTAGTAAAATCATCATTAAAAGTTAGAAAATATTGGCTGCCTGCTAGTGATGGAGTTTGCATTGGTCCACATACATCTGAGTGTACAATCTCTAAGGGTGCCTTTGCCCTTATGCTTTTCCCTGATGGAAAACTTTCTCTATGTTGTTTCCCCAAGATGCAACCTTCACAAAGGATGTCCGGTTTCTCTATCAATGGTAATCCTCTTACCATTCCTTTTCTGCTCAACAAGTTAAGACCTCCAAAATTGAGATGTACAAATCTCAAGTGCCACAAACAATTTTCATCCTTTGGCATGCTTTGGAAAGCCTCTTGGGTAACTGCTGCAATTACTTCTTTGTTTTTCAAATCTGCCCTTATTCTGAGAGGGAACATCCTGTTCCTTGTCATCTTCACTTCAGCAATACATCTTTTTTTGGTGGGTGCTATATCCATGATGGTGCATACATCATTCTTAAAGAAAACATTGTACCCCTTATGGACAAGCTGTCCAATACTCAAGAGGTTACATCTCATTCCAGGGACACAGTAGACATCTGCTATGGTTTTCTTTTCACCCTTCTTTGTAAATATTTTGACTTATCCTTTTCCCATAACAAAAATTTTGCTATCAGTGCCAAGTGTGACTTTTGATTTCACATTTTGATCTAAAGCAGAAAACAGGGCTATGTTTCCTGTCATATGGTTGCTGCAACCTGAGTCTAAAAACCATAAGTCTTCACTGTTTGTTTCAGCCATGTTACAAGCTAACAACACATTATTTTGGCTGGTATTTTCTCTAGTGATATTTGCACTAGAACTATTACACATATCATGCTGTTTATTCCTACATTCATTGGCATAATGCCCATATTGTTTGCAGTAATAACATTGGACATTGGATTTTTGATACCTTTGTCCTTGAGCATGATGTTGTCCTCTTTGTTGGTTGTTGCCTTGGCCTTGGATCTGATTTGGATTGCTGCCTCTTCCTTGAGCATTTGCTGGGTTGTTCCTTCCACCTCTGTTTTGGCTTCTGCCTCTTCCTCTCTTGCTTTCTCTGCCTTGACCTCTTCCTCTTCCAAAGGACATCTGGGTCTTCAAGGCTTGCTCTAGAGATGAGTTTTCATTTCTACTCAACCTCTGCTCATGTGTTATCAGTGATGCATGGAGTTCATCAACTGAAAAGTTTGAGAGATCCTTTATCTCTTTTATGGTAGTGACAATCACATCAAACTTTGAGGGTAGGACCCTCAAAAGTTTCTCCACAATCCTCCTTTCTTCAAGAACTTGTCCATGTGTCCTCATCTGTGTGCCCAATCCAATTACATGTGTGAAGAATGAGTCAATATTGTCTGACTCTTTCATGTTCAGATTCTCAAAATCTCCCCTCAGCAATTGTAGTTTTGCTGTCTTCACTTTCTCCATGCCTTGATAGGTTGTCTTGAGGGTTTTCCATGCTTCTTTGGATGTATTAGCTGCTGCTATCCTTGGAAACACACTCTGGTCCACTGCTTGATACAAAAATACAAGGGATTTTGAGTCCTTCTTCCTATTTCTCTTTAATAGATCTTTCTCTGCCTGAGTTAATCTGTTAAACTCATTTTCATCTGTTGGTTCTTCAAAACCATCTTGAACTAATTCCCATAAATCTTGACACGCAAACAGGGCTCTCATGGTTATTGCCCAATAGTCATAGTTTTTCCCATTAAACTGTGGGAATTTAGGATTAAACATACCCATGCTAGTGGTGGTGCTGGTCATTCTAGCACTCTTTAACTATGCTTCTAAATCTTTGACTGTGTATTTAAAATACTAACTGTTTCTTCAGAAGTAACACAAAAACAAACTTTGAGGAATACCTGAATCCTTTTTTTAACTGTGTCTCCACCCTGCTGGAGAAGCTGCTGCAGCAAAATGAACCTTCCTTCAGCTTCTTTACACCTTCAAAGAGCCTGGATCAGCTCTGATACCACTGTTAGGGATTTTTCTGGTAAAATCCCCAAAACAAAAAAAACTGAATACAGAGTAATGCTCTGTTTTTCTCCTCAGGATCTTTTGCACAGGGAAGCAAGATAAATTTATGAGAACAGAGGTTTTTCACACCAATAAAACCTTTATATTCATTAATAAAAACACTGATACATATTTCTTCCTCTTACTGTGAGGGATTCACCAAAAACTTTTCACCAAAAACAAAGTTACTCTGCCTGTGTTACTAATGATTTTTACACTGCTGTGTAAGATCTTCATTTACATTTACTGTTGTAGAAAAAAATTCTTACATGTGCTGTACAAATTTCTTACATAACTTTTCAATCTCAAAAGTAAAATTCACACAGTCATTTTTCATTCGCTCTTGCTCCCCTTTATTTGAGCAATACAAAAAAAAAAAACTACATTTCAACCTGCTGCATATTCGAATAAAAAAAAATGTGCTTTTACACATTACCAAATCCTCTGCATTTTGTTCTACCTTCGCACTGGTGCGCTTTTTTATTTCTCTTCTTCCCTGGTTTTTTCTATTTGCTGCTGTGAACCAAAATTACTTCTCCAGCTATGTGCAATACAAAACTAAATTCAACACACATACCCCAAAACTATATGGCGTACATTCTATATGGGTTAACCAAAAACAATTACTTGTTGTATGAAAACATTAAAAACTTTACCTAAGACTATGACAAAAGCATTAAATGTATTAAATGAAACGTGCGGTAAAAGTAAAAGTAATGTCCTGGCAGGTTGATGAAGATGCTTGTCCGTTGACCTGATCGGACGCAATTCATACACAAAGCTCACACAAACCAAACAACTTTAGCTTCCGGGGAGTGGGTGGTTTTGTGTTTGTACACAGGACGCGTGGCAGCAAGTCGGGGTGTTCGGAGGCCCTCTGACAGAAACAACTTATTGCAAAAAGCGGTGCGAAATGTGCTGGCGATTTTGTGAGGTGGTTTTCTAGAATAAATGTTGCGGGGCTGTTCAGCGGGTACGGCAGTTGAAATTATGATTTCAACAATATTTAACATTCTTTCCCATCTTTACCTATAGTTTCGAACAACTTGAACCTCTGGGAAGATGCAGACCCCCTTCTGAATCTCCTTGCTCGTCTGGTTTTCCCTGTTTTCAAAGTCACAAAAAGGGCACCAAAAGATCCTCACCACCGCCATACACGCCCTCGGCCTCAAAGTGAGAGAATCAATAATTTGTCGAGTGGTAGACAGCAATAACACTTTGGTGAATGGAAACACAATTCAACATAATTCACTGCAATTCAATAGTAACGCAATTCAGTATATACAAGGCATGATTGGAGGATCAGTTAGTGCACGATACAAGGCACGCATGTCTTCATAGTTATTTCCATATTGCATCAATTATCTACTTACAGTTCTATGCAGATTGCATGACTTCGTACAACGCATAATTCATTTTTTAAAAACCTCACATACATCCAGAATCTTTGTATGCTCTGATACAACATGAATAAAACTAATAAACAAGTAATACACACTCATAAAATAAATATCAGACATATAGAAAAACCAAATAAGTCAGAAAAGGCCTAAGCCTTACAGCATTTCTCACATTTTTACTGTTAATTAATCCAATCCAATGTACAAAGAATGATAATAGTACAAATAAATATATGAGTAAGTTGGTTTCAAGATCTTGGACACTATGGTTGAGATAATATCTCAACAACACGCTAATCTAAGAGCCTAACTAGTTGGAGAGAATCTCTCAACCAACTAAGCCTAAATTGACTCATAACCATGAAGAACAAACTCAATCTATCTAGAAAACTAGGATTAAATCCCAACTTTCATGGTTAAATTTAATTTAACAAATAGTTATTAAATTGGAATATTAAATTATTAAATTTAATATAAAATCATTATTTATTTAATATATAATTAATTTAATTTTTTGAACATTTAAATTTAACATAAAAATCATTATTTTATTTAATTATTTCAACTACTATAATGATAAGGCTCAAGCTATAGGAAATTAAGAGACTTGATTGTTTACTTTAAATTCTTTGACCAAATTTTTTCAATTAATTTAATTATCTTAACTTAGAATTGGTTTTTTTAATGTGAAAATGAACCTAAACAAATGGTTATAAATTGGAATATTTAAATTATTAAATTTAAAATTTATTTGTAAACGTTAATTTTAATATAAAATGCATTATTTATTTATATTATTCACTACTATGATTGGATAAGGCCTTTAAGCTATAGGATTAAGGAACCTTATTTAAACTTTGAGGCGCGAGGAAATTTTATCATATCATGATTTCCGTGAATCTAAAGTTTCTAGAGCAAGAGCCAATGGTGTGAATTCCTTTAACTTTTAGAATG
This sequence comes from Pinus taeda, assembly GCA_000404065.3. Classification (NCBI taxonomy): domain Eukaryota; kingdom Viridiplantae; phylum Streptophyta; class Pinopsida; order Pinales; family Pinaceae; genus Pinus; species Pinus taeda. The sequence goes on along the minus strand of APFE031357201.1, from coordinate 92,776 downwards.
GAATGATATAGAGTAGGGAAGGATGAGAGAGTTGTTGAGATGAATTTTTATTAGTTAATTTAATGATGATATAAGGTGTAATTTTACAAATAAGTTTATTTAGTTATATAATTTAATTTTAATTAAAAATTAAAATATAATATTTTATTGGTATAAGTTTGAATTTAATATTAATTTTAAATTAATATTAAGATATCAATATAAAATGATAATATATTTATAAATAAAATAGATTTTATAAACCTAATGCTTATAGTGTTTTATAAAGAGTTTATTTTTTCCATGTATAAAGAAAATAAATTTGTATTAAAATTGATGTTGGGTATGGGAATTCAAAACTGTTTTCATAAGAATATAAATATTCTTGATCTTTTATCTGTTTTTTATTTTTAAAGAATTAAAATTTATTGTTGTGCTTATTATTTTAAATGGAAATAATTTATTGAGTTTCTTTTTTTTAATTATTTTAAAAACATATAATACATATATTATGGTTAGTTATTTATTTAAATGAAATAAAATTGGATTGAAATTCAAATTAATTATCATAATATTATATTTTAAGAAAGGTTATAATTATTATTAAAACTAATTTTTATAAGGAACAGATTTGATAACAAAAGTTACTATTTTTATATTTGTGAATCTAGTTGGCATACCAAAAAACTATATTATATTAGACTATTCACACATATAAATATATCAACTATTGGCTTAAAATAGAAATACTATCTTAATCATATAATCATTTAGTTGAGTAAATCTCTCAACCAAACACTAAATTAGGAATAATCTAAACAACTCCTAAAGAACAGGAACCAGCTCATTTACTTAGAAACTAAGACAAGTAGGACTTATATTTTTCAAGTCCTCCGGTTAGTGACTACTTCACAATCTCAATCAACAAATTCTAATTGCGGTCAAACATGACAAAAAACATGCCGACGTTCATATAGAGGAACAACCATCTACCAGAATGGATGGGTTTCCAACTATTCCAACTGCGAGTCTACTAGGATGTCCTTCACATACATGGTTCTTTCAACCTTTATAACTCTCCATCATTATCAATTTGGAATCTTATCAGCTACTAGCTCCATCAAGTTGTCTCTTAACCCTCATGCGAATCACGGACCTTCCAAACTCAATTATTGAAGAACCTCCTAAGTTGTCCCATAACCTCATGAGAAGACCACTCTCACATCTTCGACAAATGAGGGATCCTTCACTAAATCCACAACTACCAAACTATCTAGACAATCCTCCATAGTGAGCTTTTATGTGATAATTACTTCTATACATCACTTGAAAGAATTAAACCAGTTTGGTAGAAAACAAACCATAATTAAAATATTATCTGAAAAATAAATAAAATACTAAAATAATTTAATTTCTACACGAACAAAATCTTAACAGTTATTAAAAACACTAATTTTGGTGCATCCCTTCCATTCTCATAAATTCTTCTACAAAACATTCATAGTTCTCTACATATGACCTGTAGAGAAGATTGACGTCACCAACACAGAACATAACCACACCTCATTGGCATCTTCAATATCCATTGTGGGCTTAGGTATAGTTCGTGTGTTGGAAGAATCACCGCACCTCTATGGAATTTGTAATTTCCACCCTGGGGATCCTAGTTACTGGTTTGTAACATTTACCAACACCTACGGGTTTTAATGTAACGGAAAACCTCTTCATGGTATCAGATCTTGGACCCAGGTTCGATTCCCCTAGTTGCATTTGAGGGCGGGTGTTAGAAGAATCAGTGCACCTCTATGGAATCAGTAATTTCCACCCTGGGTGTAAGGACCTACGGTCCGTGCGATGGGAAAGGAAACTCCACCATGCAAAGGACTTGTGCGAAATTTGTGCAAAATGAACCAAGAGGCGAGTTTATACGATGTTAGGCAAGTTGAGAGGGCGGTCCCATGGGTTGGGCGGGCCAACCCTCCACTCGGGCGAAGGAAACATGTTGAATGAGTCTGCTCGGGCGTTGGGCATGGGTCGGCCGAGTGACATAACCCGCCACCCACCCATATATATTGGTGGAGCGTTTGTGGAGATGAGCCATCATCATTCGGCCAACACGAGTTCGAACAAGGAGTTTTGCAGTGCGTGGATGAGCCCGCACGATGGGCAAAACTCAGGTGAAAAACTCGTTTAAAAAAGTCGGGTGAAAAACTCGTGCAGAAAACTCGGGCGAGGGTGAACTCGAGCGAGGTCAAACTTGGGCGAGATCATTTAGGCAGAAGTCGGGTGAGGTTGTCGGGCAGAAAACTCGGGCGAGGTTGCCGGGCAGAAAACTCAGGTGAGGTTATTCGAGCGAACCGGGCGAGGTCGTCAGACGACCTAGGCGAAGTCATTTGAGCGAGCCGAATGAAGTCATCGGGCGACCCGGGTGAAGTCGTTTGAGTGAACTAGGTGAGTTTCTTTGGGCAACCCAGGTGAAGTCGTGAGGTGACTCGGGTGAAGTCATTTGGGTAAACAAGTTTGGGTGAACGAGTGGACATGCGGATGGGTAGCTGGGCGAGGGCGCGCCGTGCACACCAAAACAAAAAATCGCGCGGAGGAACGACCCAGGTAGGGTGCGCCGTGCAGGATGAAAGTGCTGGAAACGGTGAATTGTTGGAGTTGTGAACAGAGGTGTGACTCGTGCGGAGGCTCCCATGTGTGGCGACTTGGTTACGACAAGGCACACCCAAGTTGGGCAAACAACACGATCATGTAATGAGGTGAACGGAGGGTTGGTGAGTCGTGCGGTGACCATGTGGAGTTGCCGACAAGCTGGGCAATCGAGTTTACCGAAGTTGGAAAATTGGTTAAGTGTAAATTTGGTGTTTCCCAAGATTTAGCTTATACTTTGTAAAAGTAGAAAATTATATATATATTTATTTGGGCAGACTCATATTGCAGGGAGTTTCCCCTCCCTTTATACTGTTGTGCAATTGTATATGTGTTAATTGCTGTTGATGATGAATATGTATGGGTTTTCATCTGTATAAAGGATGAATATAATACTTGGTAACGAACAATAAACTAAGTATGGAATGTTAGGCATAGTCTACAATCGTACGTATTGGTGAAAAGAAAATGGTTGGTAGTGCCGCACCTCGCTATAGTGCAGTTAAAAAAGTACCGCCAGTGTAGGGGAGTGACAAGTGGTATTAGAGCAGGTTCACATTGGGTGAAGCCGATGTATAACGAAGAGCTCATACACACCTTCACTTCGTGGCAGGTGGTATCAGAGCTCGTGGATAGGTTCAGGTGTTGAAGCATTGAAGCAACATACATGTTAACAGGTGGTTGGAGCTGGTATGTGATGAACTGCAGGTGTGAATGCACTTGACAGTTGGTGACAATGGAAGCAGGTACTTGCAAGTGAAGGAAGCTGGTTTCACATACAAGTGGAACAACGACTGGTTCATGGTTGCATGGAACTTAATGAAGCTAGTGAATTAAATCAAGGAGCTGATTCTACGAAGACCGAAACTTGAAAGGAAGTTCAAGTTTTGTAAGTGATAGGTAGACTATCAAGGTGATTCAGGTGAATGGTGAAACAGGTTTAGCAGAGGTGAAGCTTAGTGCTTGGGCCAAGCTGAACGACAAGGCATGGCAGGTTTGGAAGAATGCAAAGGGAAGATCTTGCTTGCCTTATACGGGTTGAAGCGAATGAAAGAAGAGAATCCCCGAATTTGAAAGGAACTTGAAGTCTTCGAAAAGAATGTTGAAGACAAACTTCTTCAACATGGTAGGAAAATGGAGCAGGATGAAGTTGCAAATTGTTCTAACTAGGAAGAGGAAGCGATGATAGTTGAGGATGTTGCAGATAGGACAACGATGGAGGATGAACTTGAGATTGATCATGTTGGACGAGGATCGTACAGTTTGCAGACACGGATGGATGAGGATACTCACATGGAGCAACCTCATGATGAGGATGTAAGTACTATCGATACTTGTGTTTCATTTGAGCATTTGGTAGATGAGCTGTATGCAGGGAAGAGCAAAGTTAGTTTGCTGATGCAAGGGAGCATCCTACCATGGATGTCTATGATGAGACCTTGTATGGAGAAGCAAGGATTGTTGACTGTTGCTTAACTTTTTAGGGTTGTTTGTGACCTTATGGTAGAAGGTGCAAAGGCTTGTGACAAGGGAAGAACATGATGATCGTTGTGGAGGATTGGGTCATGCTTTAGCCACATGGAGAATTGGCTAAGTGCTTTGCATGACTCATGGATAGATTGACGAGGGCACACACTTGAGTTGTTTGGGTGGACTTCTCATGGCTGAGACCAAGAGCAAGTCTTGGTGGAACCTTCAATGGGGGAGCTATGATGGAAGGGACTCGTGATGATGATGATATGGTTGGGTGACCGAGTTCACTAGACCGAAGATTGCAGACTTCGATGAGGATCACTGATTGTTGTGATGGGTCTACTTGGTTGGACTACATGGGAAACTTAGTCATGGACATTAGGTTCGAGACATGGAGCATGGTAGTCTTATGCAGGGACATTATACATGAGCACTTATAGAGGTGTCACTGATGGGCATCCAATGAGGAGTGCCAACGTAGGGATATTGTGTAGGAGGATTTGTTCGTGTGACATGGAGACTTATTATTTATGAGCTGATGGAGAGGTTGTGCACTTATGTACAATAAGGCCATGCACTTGGATGGAGGTGTGAGTAGAATATGGAGCATTCCTACTACATGGAGAGCTAAGGCATCTTGGAGAGACCTTTGGGCCGAGACTTGTATGCTTGCTAAGGCGTTGGTTGGAGATGACACATGGAGCTCGTGATGACATGAGGTTGTGACTTTTGAGGACTTCATATATGGTGGACTTGGAGGATCTGATGAATTGACGAGCTTAGGTCAGAGACTTTGATGCAGAATGGGATGCATACTTTCAAGTACATGTATGGGTGTGGCTTGGGAGAGTGCCTTGATGAGGAGGATCAATATGAGACACTTTAGAGTGATAAAGTTACGATGATGATGATGATGCCTTGGTGGCAACACTTAGGCATGGGTTGAGCTAAGACTTAACCACTTTTAACACATGGGTGCTGATTGATCTATGATCATGGGCAGCACATGGATAGATGAGATAGGTGTATACTTGTTTCTATGGCAAACTTAAGGGATGGCACATTGCAGATATGATGGAGGTTGCTTCATAGACCTGGATGTGGCACATCGAAAGTTGAGGTTGATGAGATGATCTCTTCACTAAGAGGAGATGGATATTTTGCAGATGGATGATGTTGGGATAGATGCGGCTGATGTCATGCAGCACATTAACAACAAACATCATGGACAACATGCTGCAGATGGGATGGGGACTACTTCATGGACCTCAGCATGCCTTATACTTATATGGAGATGGATTCTTGATTGACTTGATGATGTGATGGGATGTTCTGAGAAACTATTGGTGATGGCATGAGGATGTACACTCTCATGGTTTGGGCGTGACGGTTGGATTAACTACCCAACTAGTTCAAGTCATGAGGGACGTTAGTGTATAGAGATGTGTTAGCATTTGTTGGAGTATTATGACCGCAGTTCACACGATGATGATACATGATGAGGTTGACACAATATGTTGCAGTGGGCATGTAGCTTGAGATGGAGCGGCCAACCTTCCACGATGGGGAGCAGCATGTGGAAATTGCGACGAGATGGTTGATGATCATGCATTGAGATGATTTTCCAATGTATAACATACCGATGGGGTGTATATCTTGGTGACAGATGGTTGTCGGGATGAGATATTATCGAGGACGACAATGACTTCAAGTGGGTGAGGATATAACGACTTGCGGTCCATGCGACGGGCAAGGCAACTCCACCATGCAAACGACTTGTGTGAAACGGTGTGAAATGAACCAAGAGGCAAGTTTATATGATGTTGGGCGAGTTGAGAGGGTGGTCCCATGAGTTAGGCGAGCCGACCCTCCACTCGAGCGAAGGAAACATGTTGAACGAGTCGGCTTGAGCGTTGGGCGTGTGTTGGCCGGGTGACATAACTCGCCACCCGCCCATATATATTGGTGGAGAGTTTGTGGAGACGAACCATCATCATTCGACCAACAAAAGTTCAAACAAGGAGTTCTGCGGTACATGGATGAGCCTGCATGACGGGCGGAACTCGAGTGAAAAACTCATTCAGAAAAGTCGGGTGAAAAACTCGTGTAGGAAACTCATGTAGAAAAATTGAGCAAGGGAAAACTCGAGCGAGGTCAAACTCGGGTGATGTCATTCAAGCAAAACTCGGGCGAGGTCGTCAGGCAAAAAACTCGGGCGAGGTCATCAGGCAGAAAACTCGGGCGAGGTCATCAGGCAGAAAACTCGGGTGAGGTCATTCGAGCGAACTGGGCGAGGTTGTCGGGTGACCCGGGCGAATTCGTTTAGGCAAGCCGAGTGAGGTCATCGGGCGCCTTGAGTGAAGTCGTTCAGGCGAACCGGGTGAGGTCAACGGGCGACCCAGGTGAAGTCGTGTGGTGACTTGGGTAAATTTGTTTGGGTAAACGAGTTTGGGTGAATAGGTGAACATGTGGACGAGCGAGGGCACGCCGTGGATGTTGAAACAAAGAATTGTGCGGACGGCTGACCCGGGTAGGGTGCACCATGCATGACGAAAGTAGTGGAAATGGTGAAGTGTTGGAGTTCTGAACGTAGGTGTGACTTGTGCAGAGGCACCCGTGTGTGGCGACTTGGTTACGACGAGGCACGCCCAAGTTGCGAAAACAACATGATCGTGTGATGAGGTGAACAAAGGGTTGGTGAGTCATGTGGCGGCCGTGTGGAGGCATCAACAAGCTGGGCAACCAAGTTTGTCGAAGTTGGAAAATTGGATGTGTAAATTTGGGGTTTCCCAAGATTTAGCTTATACTTTGTAAAAGTGGAAAATTATATATATTGATTCAAGAAGACTCATATTACAAGGAGTTGCTCCTCCCTTTATATTTTTCCGTAATTGTATATGTGTTAATTGCTATTGATGATGAATATGTATGGGTTTCCATCTGCATGAAGGACAAATATAATACTTGGTAATGAAAAATAAACTAAGTATGGAATGTTAGGTGTAGTCTACAATCATAAGTATTGGTGAGGAGAAAACGGTTGGTAGTGCTGCACCTTGCTATAGTGCGGTTGGAAGAGTACTGCCAGTGTAGGGGCATGACAATGGGGATCCTAGTTACTGGTCTGGAACGTTACACCAAAACTCGCAGGTGTTTGTAGTGTTGGAAGAATCACCGCACCTCTATGGAATCTATAATTTCCACCCTGGGGATCATAGTTACTGGTTTGGAATGTTACACCAAAACCCGCAGGTGTTGGTAAACGTTCTAAAATAGTAACTAGGATCCCCAGTGTGGAAACTACAGATTCCACAAAGCTGTGGCGATTCTTCCAACACCCCCCTCAAACGCAACACGAGGGAATCAAACCTCGGTCAAAGCTCTGATACCGTGAAGAGGTTTACATTACACCAAAACCCGCAGGTGTTGGTAAACATTCCAAACCAGTGACTAGGACCCCCAAGGTTGAAATTACGGATTCCATAGCGGTGCGGTGATTCTTCCAACACTCTCCTCAAATCCAACTCAGGGGAATCGAACTTGGGTCCAAGCTTTGATACCATGTGGAGGTTTTCCGTTACACCAAAACCCACAGGTATTGGTAAACGTTCCAAATCAGTAACTAGGATACCTATGGTGGAAATTACAAATGCCATAGAGGTGCAGTGATTCCTCCAACATTTTGCAAGGCGTAATTTTAACAATGCTTCCCCAACAAGAAAAAGTTGAGTTGAGTGGAAATCACTCAAATTATTAATACCACGCATGTCCATAAGTATTGAAGCACCAAATGTAACATTTTTAGACGTACTTGCTCACTACTATCCATGCAATATTGCAAAACAAGTTGAAATCGAAAAAAAATAGAATCGACAAGCGTCAAACTTACTGAAGAACTGTCAAAATTTCACAAAAAAATAAAATGATAACATTTTCTTTTCATGTTGGCGGACTTCGAATCGACATGATTAAACCATTAATGTTATGCATTCACTTTCCATTCACGCGCACCTCCTCTCCAACGAAAAGCAGGTCTGCAAGTTCTTCAATTCTTCACAGTTCCAATTTCAGTCTTCTACAACAACAAATCTTTAATTTTTCTTTGTGACAGCTCCAAAAACAGTTATATTCATGGCCCAAGGTATCTATTTATGTTGACTCGAGCTTTTTCTAGTAGTAGCTATCATCATACAAGTTTAATTTGTTGGTGTACATGCACTTAGACTAGCTGTGTTGGTGTACATGCACCTAGATTAGCTCCAGTTAACTTATTGCTTGCATGTACAAGCTTTAGTTAGCTTTAGTTATTGCATGCACAACTAAGCTTAACTTAGTTGCTTTTATGTATATATTCTAAACCAATATTGTAGAATAGATGGATTTCATTCTTTTCTCAATTCTTGCTGGCTTCCTTCCTTCTCTTGCAAGCTTGTTTATTGCTTTGCAAATCTAGATCTGTGGATCTTAAAAATCTTACATGGTATCAAAGCACAGGGATTTATAATCAGTGCATAAGCAATTTTATTTGTAGGTTCAGAAGATTGAAGCAACAACAAAGAATGGAGTCTCAATTGGAGTTTCCACAATCGGAAATTCTCACTCCATATAATTATTTCGAATGGAAGCCAAAGATTCAACTTCATCTCAGAAGTAGAGGCTTATTTCGAATAACCATGGAAACGGAAGTTGAACCAACATCGGCAATAGAGAAATCAAGATATTTCAATCGCATTGACGAGGCCTTTGGCATCCTATGTTTATCTATTTCTCTGGAACTACTAATTCATGTTGAATCATGTTCAACTCCAAATGAGGTATGGAAAATTTTGGAAGGATTGTTTGGAAAACAGGATGAAATATGGCAATCTTTTCTCTTTTCTCTTGGTCACTTTGACGAAGATATTTCGCATGCACTAGTAGATGAACTTGTTACCAAGTTTCCATCACCACTCATTGATGAGTATGCAGATGAAACTTCAGACCAGCATTCTGATGACGGTGAGTCTCTTCGTGTGACCCCTGTTAGACCACCTATTGTTGAACATTGAGATCATACTTCTGCACGTAGTTCAGAAGATTCTCGACCACCTATCCTTGATGATCCTGCCTCTATCCCTCTGTTTGAGGAAGAAGATCTGCAAGCACTCTTAGCTATGGAGCCATCCATGCCCATGCATGCTTATATGATGCATGGATCTGATCAGCCAGCGGCAGCTCCTTCGGGCCCTGATCAGCCACAGACAACGGGTGGCCCCGTTCTGCACCTCATTGCGACTTCCACTGCCCGACCGTTTATTTCGCAGCTTGTGGATGCGTGCGAGAAGCTCGAGGGAGCTTATTCGTTGGTCTTCTTGAGAGAGGATAAGCTGGTCGCCGTCCGTGACCCGCATGGATTTTCCCTGCTCGTGATGGGCCGGCGGTCGAACGCGGCCGTGCTGTTTGCGTCTGAGACCTGCGCGCTAGATCTGATTGAGGCCGAATATGAGCGCGAAGTGAATCCGGGCGAGGTCGTTGTGGTGGACAAAGACGGCATGAGCAGCCTGTGCCTGTTGCCGCAGAAGCAACGAAAAGCCTGCGTGTTCGAGCACATATACTTTGCGTTGCCCAGTTCGGTCGTCTTCGGGTGCTCTGTCTACGAGTCCCGCTACGAGTTCGGGCAGATATTGGCGGAGGATGCGCCTGTGGACTGCGATGTCGTGATCGCGGTGCCCGACTCCGGTGTCGTGGCTACGCTGGGTTGCGCCGCCAAGGCCCGGCTGTCGTTCCAGCAGGGGCTGATCGGTTCGCACTACATGGGCCAGACCTTCATCGAGCCTTCTCAGAAAATACGGGACTTTGGTGTGAAGCTGAAGCTGTCGCTAGTCCACACCGTACTGGAGGGAAAACGAGTCCTGGTCGTGGACGACTCCATTGTCAGAGGCACCACATATTCCAAGATTGTGAGACTGATCAAGGACGCCGGCGCGACAGAAGTGCATGTGAGGATAGCCAGTCCTCCCATCATCGGCTCCTGCTATTACGGCATGGACACGCCCAGCAAAGTGCAGCTCTCTATCTCATCAGCTCCCATTCGAATGGCTGGGACCGTCCTACAATCAGGGAGGTCACACAGATTCTAGCTGACTACTTTCAGATTAACGATGTATTCACCCTTGGCAGTATCCTGGATTCTCCATCGGTGGTGTTGTCGCCCCGCTACTGGACTTCCGTCATCGATGCGATTAACAAAGCGTTTATTGAGATAATATTTCAGAACACAGAGAATGCTATTCAGACCTGGCATGTCGATGGTTACGCTTTCTTCGTCGTTGGAATGGATAGCGGCATATGGGACAGCACCAAGCAATCCACATACAAGCTGAATGATGCAGTTGCTCACTCCAACGCAGGTGTATCCGTACTCGTGGACAACTGTGTTGATGGAACTAGACAACGTGGGCATGTGGAATCTGAGGTGTGAGGATGGCTTGAGACGATATCTGGGTCAAGAATTGTACATGCGCGTCAGGGACTTAGGCGACCTCGCCCAAAGCCAAGATCCAATGTCGGCCAATGAGCTCCTTTGTGGTAGCGTGGACCTGGGTTTGCCAAAGGAAAATATCCTATTTAGCCCAGGATAGGGGTTATCTTGCTTGGCTTTCTCGAGTTCTGATTCTCTTTCCTATTTTTTTTTGCATTATATTTTTGAGGGGGGTTTTCTTCCCATTAGGTTTTCCCTTTTTCCTCTTTTTTTATGCATTATATATGGGTACCTAAAATGGCCGTGTTGCCGGGACTCATTCATTTTGCATCACACTCACCTAAGTTATGCTTAAGGGGGGGTGTTGGTGTACATGCACTTAGACTAGCTGTGTTGGTGTACATGCACCTAGATTAGCTCCAGTTAACTTATTGCTTGCATGTACAAGATTTAGTTAGCTTTAGTTATTGCATGCACAACTAAGCTTAACTTAGTTGCTTTTATGTATATATTCTAAACCAATATTGTAGAATAGATGGATTTCATTCTTTTCTCAATTCTTGCTGGCTTCCTTCCTTCTCTTGCAAGCTTGTTTATTGCTTTGCAAATCTAGATCTGTGGATCTTAAAAATCTTACATAATTATTGTAGTTTCTCGATTTTCCAAATGTTCTTGTAACAAGAATGTGCAATGAGACATGCCCCACTTTCAGCACCCTCTATGCACCAAACCGTTCTCGTCTTTTGACTTTAAATTGATCTGCAGCATGCGGTTCTCCACACTAACCACTTGGATCTAATTGCAGAACACCTACTATGTAGCCCCTGTTGAAAATCCAAAGTCTGTATCAGATCTATATTAAATCTCATATCCTCTCTCAAACATCGATCTATCACATAGCAGAAAATATATTCTATAAGCAAATACACACTACAAAAAACTATTACGCCTATAGCCCTGGGTCTCCCATACAATAGTGAAGCCCAAAAGGGCTCTGATATTTTTGATACTAATTGGTGAACCTAGTTTGCACAAAAAAAACAAAAAATATTTTACATCAGATTAATCACACATAAATATATTAATTAGTGTTGTAAGATAGAAATACTATCATAATTATACAATCACTTAGTTGAGTAAATCTCTCAACCAAACATTAATTAAAGTCAGAATCATCTAAATAACTCCTAAAAAACAAGAACAAACTCCTTTACTTAGAAACCAAAACAAGTTGGAATTATATTTTTGAAGTTATATTTCCCATAATCCTTATCTCAAACTTAAAAAACTAAGATTCTTCATTAATATTTACAAAATATCTTTGGAGTATATTAATATGCTTACTTTAAAAAATAAGAATATACAATGTAGTACATAGAGACCATGTTCCTTTAGAGAAGGAAAACAAACCAGGTGTTAATGGTAGCCAAAAGGATTAGAAGCAATGTGTTAATGGTCATGAAAGTTAAATTTATTAGAAATCCTATTAATGATAAAATTTAAAGATATATATCATCGAACATGTTCATATTTTGGTAAATAGTTTTCTATAATTAAAGTAGTGTTAATGTTAATTTTGAGTTGTACACAAAACAACAAAACAATGCTAGGAAATGTATTTCCTTCCATTTTTTTAATTGACTATTAAAAGTTATGATTTTTTTAAACAAAAACCGAGTATATATTGTATTAGGAATGTATTACGCATAAAGCTCATATATAGTACATGCGAAAATTATTTAGAGAGATTGTTCTTAGAGATACTATTTCTATTTTCAGCTGGTCTCTATTTTATAGTTGCATCATGCTTAATCACTTAGTGTTAGTGATCTCTTTAGATCACTTATAGTAGTGCCAAAAATAATTAACAACATACAAAAAAAAATTATAGTTCATCAAGATGGATGTGCTTAATTCTATGGTTAATAATTCTTGGAGACACTTTTCTCTTCATAATTTACCTATTCTAGCTTCTCTCTGTAAGTTTGCATCTCATCTACTTGAGGGAGCAGGACATTCACTTCAATATTCATTAAGTAGGTGTTGAATTGATTGGGTTGCATTCTTCCATTGTGGAGGAGCCTTTTGGTTGGACCATATTGATGAAATTTTCATTAGAGTTGCCCCTCGAGGTCATAACTTTTTGGGTTAAGATTGAAAGTTGAATGTATTAAATTGAAACAACACAGAGTATGCAATCCCAAACATTCTTACTCCTATGGGAGTTGATACTAAAATCCAGCATAAGTGCAATTGATATCACCTCTACGTCAATTAGAAAACCAACAAGAAGAAACAAAGACTTCAATGAGGCCATGTCAAATCTAGTTCCAAGGTGACTTTAGAGAAGAGGAATAATGAGAGACAGATGGTTATTAGGTGGACAAGGTGAAGTCTCTAGAGAGTGATGCCCAATAAACAATGAACCTAAGTAGTTGTAGAATAAATCAATGAGACATACTGAGATGTAATGAAAATTTGAATCAAACAACCTTGATATGCAGGGAAAATATTGGAAAGTTGAGATAGAATTAAATAAACATATTAAACTAAGGGAATTACCTATGAAAGTATAACCTTGAGAGGAGAGTTGGATTCCCAGGATTGAATGAATCACTGCAAAGGAGCGAGGAAACTCGTATTTAAATATAGAATATTTATAATCTAAGACGAGAAACTATGAAATCTTTTCGACCCTCATATTCCACTCACAGGAATAAATTTCATCTATACCATCACCTGCACTTGAAAGTACGGATAAGGCATTTCTCCTCCATGATGTATTGGCCTACTTCTCCTGTTGTTTCATGAATTTCCCCTTATACCTAATATTCCCTAAAGTCTTTTGAATCTAGTATCCACACCCATCATGGATTTCGGTTAGGGATTGTGTACATAAAACATCCATTAAACATGATTTGCAAGTGTCAACTATGCTTTGGGCCAAAGGCTTTAGAAGTTAGCGTATGCAAGAGGGGGAATGTGTACACCATGCGGAGAAGCCTCGGTTTGCATAAGGAGAGAATCCTCCATTTTAATAACTTTGAATATATTAAAAATATGCGTAATGCAATTCATATAAAACATTATGGAAGAGGGACCTTTTTGACCTTGCCTTAACAAACTAAATTTCTTTTGGGAAAAGTACAGCCCATAGTTTCCGTTTCATCTTCTAGTGAGTTATTTATTCTTGGGACATGAAAACATTCATTTTTGGGGATGATATAGAGTAAACTAAGGATATGTTTGATTCTATAAGCTAGCTTAAGATACTTGAGGATAGTTTTTTTTATAATTGTTGATAGAATGATTGAATCTCCAATCATGATGATCTCTTGAATTTTTAATTGCACTTCTTGTTTTATTCCCTGATAAAGTCCATAGTATTTTGTAGCATTGTTGGTCACCTCCCCCAATCCTTAAGAAATCCTGATTTTTCTTCAGGTGAATGTTCACTTCCTCCACACCCACCCCTTTCCCCACTTCTTCCACCCCTATATTACAATTATAAACACAATTGAAAATATTTACTTTTACGTCTACATAGTTGACATACATTGGGTTTACTTATGATACTTTCTGAACATCCAACTAGCTTCCACTGCATGTAGAGTGCATCAACATATACAATTTACATGATGGAATTGGATCACAAGTGAATTAATGTACTATAAATAAAAATCATTGAAACTAATTTGTGATAAAAAGGATGTAAAAAAGTAATCATGTTAGGAAATATGATGTAAATAAACAATCGTGTTTAAGGAGAAGTATGTAAGAAAAACAATATATTGTTGGTGACAAAGGTTTTAAACAAAAAAAGGCAAAGGTGACATAAGGTACTATTGAGAAACTTTCCTGATTATCTACATTCTAAAACATGATACTTGTTTTATAAATTTTAACCTCCCATCATTTCCCCATAATGTTTTTTATGATTGTGAGTATTCAAGCATATTCTCTCTTTTTACTCCCCATTACCTTCCCATCTAGTTTCCCTTAGTTTTTCTTTATGATCCAAATTGGATAATTATATTTTTTTCATCCATCTTGATACTTTTAGAGTAAAAAAAGTGGAGAGATAAGCTCACAGGAAAACTTTTACCAATAGGATCTAGTTTGGAAAATTGGGGTTTAAAATCGTTTAGAAAGTTTTTGAGGCATTAAAAGACATTTTCTTAGGGTAATAAATTTTTTCTTTAAACGACATCTTTCTTTACTATTCCAAATATAGATAACTTTCCAGCAACACAAGAATCGCCTCAATTAGAGTTCATATGAAAATGTTATGCCACTCAAAAGTTGAGCTTCTTATTTTGGGAAAAATAATTTGAGAGGATGTCATGTTAGCCACCATTACTCATGGAAAATGGGCTAGGAAGATGAAAATGATGCAAAAGAATCTAGAAGATTCCATATTGTCAATCTAGTTAAGATTTGAAGGAGTCAAACCTAACCACTAACAGGTTATTGAGTTGTCTTATAATCGGGCCGCTAGGAGGGAATTTAGGGGTTTCATTCTTTTCAAGTGAACCTTGTTCCATAGATGAGAAAAGTATCTGAGAGGGATAGGGAAACCACATATAGAGAGTATTTTTTTATTATATTACCCCATAGTCCATAATCCTTACTTCTATTGTTAGGTCCATATTATACTAGTGTAGCCTCATTATTGTTATTGTTAGTGTTAGTGTAACCCCGTTATTGTTATTTTTTTTCCCATCTAGCCCCCATATTTTTATTATTGTTCCACATAGAATCCCACTATTTATATTTTTGTTTCCTTACATTATTATTGTTATGCATGATCTAATTATATTAAGACCATTTAAACTCCTATATATACCAAGGAGTTCTTGTCATTTGTATCATCTAAGAATTGTTAATTTATGTCATTAAAGGAGGTTTCCCCCTCAAAGAAGCTAATTTTCAAGTCATTGATCTATCATTTCTTCTGTTTTTTTATTTGGTTTCATAACATTTGGTATAAGAGCTTTGAGTTCTAAGGTTTTGTTGATGCAAATAGGTCATCTTGGAATTTTTTCTATAAATATTTTAGTAAGAGGCTTTAGAAGCTAAAATTTTGACCACAAAGAGCATAAAACTTAGTTAAGTTCATGTACAAATTTCAAAACTTGTTTTGATATATTTTTAGAGAAATGGTCTGAATAATATAGGGATTTTACATGCTCCAAAGTTTAGTCTCAAACAAGTGACCTATGAAAAATCATCTTAACTTTCTCTACGAGCATAGAATTTCAACTTTGTAAGAAGTAACTAAAATTCCATAAACTTTATTTTTCCTTGTATCGTGTTTAGGGATGAAGGTTGAACAAGTAACATGTGGCATTACTTACAAGTTGGCTCTATTGAACCATTCTATAACTAGGTCATCCCAGGAGATTGAGCATAACTTTATCTTTAAGAATCCAATCTCGATTTGAATTTTGGTGTTAAAAATAACACTAAGAGGGCTACCACATAACCAAATTTCAGACATTGGAGAGCCAAAATTATAGAGATACAACATTTTCAAGATCAAGCTGTTAAAAGCAAGAAAAAGGTGTGTATTTTTTTTGAATTGCATAATTATTTTTCGAAAAATCAGTTTGAAGAGATTCCAAGGGAATATATATATATATATATAATATATATATATATATATATATATATAGATATATCAGTATTTGGTTCTAAAATTCCCCCAAAATAAAAGAATTCTACACCCCTTAAGCCCTCATAAATCTCTACTATGATGCATAAAGAGGAAGAATTGCAACATCATATATCGAAATTCAGGGATCAAGTGCAAAACATTTCGCTCTCACAAAGAGAAACCAATGATGAACTAGAAGGGGACATGGGTGGTTTAAAAGAATAAATAAAAGGTGACATGGATGGTTTAAAATGATAAATAAAAGGCGACATGAATGGTTTAAAAGCAAACATGGAAGGCTTGAAGTAATATTTGACAAAGTTGCTACAAAAAATGCTTCCAATTCGTGAAAAGGTATTCCGTGAAACTCATGATGGGAACAAAAGGAATTTTAATCATGATTTCAAAGACATTATCTTTGGGTTGAAGATCAACCACATTCCAAAGATCGATATGAGAAAGCTTGATGGCAAGGATCTAGTAACATCGATAGGTCCGATGGAACAAGATTTTGACCTACATGATGTGCAAAACTCACAAAAGGTATGCATTTCATGTTTATATTTAGAACCCCATCAATTTGTATGATATCAAGGGATTTTTCCTCATAAACAACTTTTCACTTGGTCAATTTTTACAGAGGAAATGATAGCACATTATGAGGATACAAAGAGCAACACCTTCTTTAGAAAATTGATAAATCTCAAACAAAATGGTTCCATGGTGGAGCACATTGAGGAATTCCAAACATTGAATATCGTGATAACTAATATTCTATAGTATCATAGGGTTGATGTCTTCATATGGAATTTAAAGTATAACATCCAACATGATTTTTACCTTTGGGATCCTAATTCATTAGAGATGACATTCATAGTGGAAAGGTTGAAAGAAAAATTATGGCAACAAGGAAGTCTACCACTCAGAATTATAAATATGGAAGTGTTGCTACTCCTAGCCTCCCACAACATACAAGGTTGACACTACAACAACTAGAGCAAAAATGAGAAAAAAAGGGTTTTGATATAGTTATGATAGAAAATACACTAAAGGTAATAAGTGTGCTAAGAATAGATTATTTTACATAGATTACAAATATGAGGAACAAAACGAATAAGAAACATCAAAAGAAGAGGATATAGACCAAGAAATAAAACTAGAAAAAGAAGAAATGAATCTGACCATATCTTGTAATGCATTGGTGGGAATTACTACCCCTAAAACTCTCAAGATAGAAGGATATATGAAGAAGAAAAAGGTAAGAGCGTTAATTGATTCAAGTAGTACCCACAATTTTATTCATTATAAGATACCCAAGGAATTGAATTTCTTTCTATATACAACACCAGAGTGTTGAGTGATGATTGCAAATGGAGGAACTATAAATTTCTCTAGAAATTCCCATAATATCAAGCTAACCATGGGTGAATATGTATTGAATATTCCAATTATTTCCATTCCAATGGGTGTTTTTGATGTTGTACTATGAGTCTAATGTTTACAAACTTTGGGGACAATAGCTTTTAATATTCAAGAACTTCTCTTGAAATATTTTTGGGAAGGAAAGGAAATTGAATTAAGGGGTATCACAAGGAAACCAAAGAAGATAATTAGCTCTAATGGCATGAAAAACTTTTGAATAAGGAACAATGGGGTATAACAACACAATTATGATCACTAGAGTTTGAAACATCGAAATCATCTATTTCTCTGGATCTCCAAAAGGTCTTGAACAATCATTCCAAGTTTGGTATACTTCAACCTTGCCAAAGTTCTTTCTCTATTCCGATAGTACTGGTGCACATGAAGGATAGATCATGGTGTACGTGTTTGAATTACACAAAGATAAAAAAACTCACTATTAAACATCAATTTTCCATTACTGTCATTGATTAATTATTGGATGAATCAGATGGAGAAATTTACTTTACCAAGTTGGACCTTCGTTCGGGATATCATCAAATTTGAATGAAGACTAAAGAAATTCTAAAAATGGGATTCACAACTCATGAAGGCCATTATGAATTCTTTTCATGCCTTTTGGTCTTAGTCATGCATCTTCCACATTTCAAGGTTTGATGAGTTCCATTTTTAAACACTTCCTCAAAAAATTTGTGTTAGTATTATTTTATGATATACTAATCTACAACATGTCTTGGAAGGATCATGTTCAAGATGTTGATAAGGTGCTCAAACTATTGGAGGAGAAACAATTATATGAAAAAACCTCCAAATCTTTCTTTGAGTACAGGAGGTTGAATATTTGGGTCATATTGTATCTCATAAGGGTGTTAAGGTAGACCTTAACAACAATAAAGACATTAAGGAATGAAAATTCTCCACAGCCTTAAAGCATCTTTGAGGATTTCACCGGTTGACAGGGTATTATCGCAATTTTGTTAAGAATTATAGGATTATAGAAGTGCCTCTAATAACATTACTAAAGAAATATGTATTTTCTTGGGATCGAGAAGAAACTAAGGCCTTTGAACATCTTAAAGAGAAAACATGCCAAGAATTGGTCTTAGCTAGACGAGACTTCACAAAAACCTTTATTGTGGAATGTAATGCCTTAGAAAATGGAATAGAATTGGAAGACCCATATCTTTTGAAATTTGTGCAATCAAAGGAAAATATTTACACAAACTTATTTATGAGAATGAAATGTTGGAAATACTACATCCACCAAAGAAATGTCAACCTTACCTAATGGGAAGACACTTCAAGATAAAAAAATATCATGATACTCTTAAACTCTTCCTGGAACAGAGGTTATCTTAAAAAGAGGGCAAAAAATGGGTCACAGAGACCTCGGGTCATGACTTTGAAATCATCTAAAAAAAGGGGAAGCAAAATGTTGTTGCAGATGCACTCTCAAGGAAGGACGAGGATGTGGAAACTGTATATTTTTACTGTAGATTCAATAGCTCATGTGATATACTAAAACACAAGACAAGAAAGTAATTTACTCTTCTTAGTGGAAAAGAAAATTATTGATGAAAGCAATAAGCATAAAGAGGAAGAATATCAATCGCACATAACACAATGTTTCTCTCGAGAAAGCAACTACTCAAAACCCCGACTATCTATATTGCATTAACCAAAATATATGAGAAGAAAATACAATGCTTGTTCACACTAGAACAATTCCTGCAAGTGTGATCTAACTCTCTACCTCACAAGCCAGCTCAAGCCAACACTTAGCCAATTATGCTGCCTGCCAATCCCCTAATTCCTTGCACAATTCCTAAGAGGATCAACCCATATTTAATTGGGAAATCCACTCTCCATAACTATGAAATCCAAACATAGGCCCTCAACTAATTGCATGCACCATCTGTACAAATCGGAAAATTATACAACTGATAATACATTATCCCTGAACTCTAATATCAACTGGACCTTCATCTGAACTAACATGCAAGAATTATTTATGAGTGAATCTTCAGTTAAGTAGTGTGGTATTGGTGATGCACTACTGCACTACTCCACTACTAGACCTCTACTAGTTCCTCCAATAGTTAGAACTAGTTTAACTGACTATAACTCAGTTGGACTAAGTTATCTAATTACAACTCAAAAGAACACAACCTAAGCCTCTGAAACTTAGGGATGACACTACATGACTCTATATAGACTTCCAACTCTAATTTATTGAGCCAACTAAGTCAACTTAACTTAGTTAACTGCTACAGGCTGTTATGAGAATAGAATTACAATTTAATTCACAATTTAATTCAAGGGAAAATTAAATTAGAATTTCTAGATGTTATTTTTAACATTTCTTGTTGCTATTTTCAACACTCCCTCTCCACAAGAAAATAATTCAACTCTATCTCGAACGAGTAACTTTGGAATGTTTTGCATGCAAAACTTCTCTCTAGTGTTTTTATTGTTTCAACTTCTGAAACTGAAAAAGCATCCAAATTGAATCAATATGATGCATACGTCACCAAAGTGTCTGACTGCCACTAGCTCTACCTCTTTTTACTAAAACCTTTGTACTTATGTTGACTCTGCCTCTATGCCACCTGCATTGTTGTTAACTCTCCTCTACGCTCCCCAGTATCTAATTGCATCAACCGCCACTGATTCATCCTGCTACTATGTACTATGGGCTCCCATAACAAAGTAATGATCTATGACACAAAACCCCTTAATGGACCCTGCACAAATTTCTGCACTCTTGGGACTAATACTTCACATCGACCCAACTCTCCCCTCGAGGTATGGCTACATGTGCTCCCTCTGCCCACTTGGTGCAAAATTTCCCCATATTGGAGGCCTCTACTTGAGTGGATGTCTCCAATCAATCTCCTCTCTACTTCTCCAATTGTGGCTGCTCCACAACTTTCTAAGGCTACTTCAGAGGATTCTTCTTCTCTTCTTGAGTCGATCTCTCCACTCGATCACCTCTTTGGTTCTCTAATTATGGTTTCTCCACAACTTTTTGATACTTCTTCTGAGGCTGCTTTTGGGGTTACATGTTGATAGGTGATTCACGTTCCCTCTTAACCACCAAGTATCTAACCATTGTTTTTCTCCTCAAGTATTTGCACACATCTTATATCTCAAGTGCATTTAGGTTCTTGACTCACATACCAATCTGTTTCATTTGTCCCGCCGTCATAAAATTTTCTAAAAACAGAAGAGTTTATTTTCATTAGGGGAATTTTAAGGTCTAAAATGGACCTCCTAAGGAAATTATAAAATAATAATAGAAATAATAAAATAATATTAGATTACATCATCAAATTTTAAATGGAAAAAAAAGAAAAAGCTATTTTTCAACTCATATTTTCAACTTATCTCCCTATGGGTTTACTCATATTTCGAGCGGAAACACTCGTTGGATGCATAATTTAATTCCCGATCCAAGGAGTACCTATGTTGAATACTTTTGATGGACTCTGCTACATGAAAAATCAGAAATACATTTAAAATGTGATTGCAATCACGTTTTTCACATACTTCTCACTTTTTGTTTAGCAAGGTCCATCAAAAGTATGCAACATGGGTACTCTTTCGATGGAGAATTAAATTTTGCATCCAATTAGTAGTATCACTCAAAATTTGAGTAAAAACTTAGGGATATAAGTTGAAAATACGAGCTAAAAAAGTAGTTTTGTTATTTTATTATTTTTTAATATTTTTACTTTTTTACTCAAAAAATGGTGAATCATCCCCAATGGTTGATGTTGTCATCTTGAATGCTATTGGTTATTATAAAAAGAAATTGTATATTTTTCTTACAAGGCCCATTTTAGACCTCAAAATTCCCCTAATGAAATCAGCAATATCTCCCTCATCTGAACTCTGATTTGGATGATTTTTTTTTGAATTTGGGTACTGTTTTATAAGGACTCTAGAACTACTAAATTTTTTTTGAAACATTTCAACAAAAAAATTCAGATCTACTCTGCAAACTCAACAACGAAAAAATTGTTGCTCCTCAATCTACCAATATCAATGATCACAACTCCACTTGTGTCACTAAACATTGCTTCACTAATATGTCCATTAGAAACCTTCTAGTTCCATTAAAAATCCTACACATAGGGTCTTATAGATCTTCCCTGAACTAGAGCCCTATAATTCTTAACTTCTATAATGTCTTCAACTCGGATACCATGTATATTTTTACTGTAGATTCAATAGCTCAAGTGATATGCTAAAACACAAGACAAGAATATATTCTCCTCTTCTTAGCAGAAACCAAAAATGATAAATGAAAACAATAAGCAGAAAAAGGAAGAATATCAATCGCACATAACACAATATTTCTCCAGGGAAAGCAACTGCTCAAAACCCTGACTATTTATATTTCATTAACCAAAAGAACTGAGAAGAAAATACAATGCTTGGTTAGACTAGAATAATTCCTGAACAAGTATGATCTAACTCTCTGCCTCAAAAGCTAGCTTAAGCCAACACTTAGCCAATTTTTTTGCCTTCGAAGCCCCTACTACCTTGATTAATTCCCAAGAGGATCAATCCTTATTTAATTGGGAAATCTACTCTCCATAACTGTGCAATCCAAACATA
The DNA here is from genome assembly GCA_000404065.3 of Pinus taeda. Lineage (NCBI taxonomy): Eukaryota > Viridiplantae > Streptophyta > Pinopsida > Pinales > Pinaceae > Pinus > Pinus taeda. The sequence goes on along the minus strand of APFE031357201.1, from coordinate 70,511 downwards.
GCCCTCAACTGATTGCATGCACCATTTTTACAACTCAGAAAATTATACAACTCATAATACACTATCCATGAACTCTAATATCAATTGGGTCTTCATCTGAACTGACATTCATGAATTATTTATGAGTGAATCTTTAGTTAACTGGTGTGGTACTGGTAATGCATTGTTGCAGTACTCCATTATTAGAACTCTACTAGTTCCTCCAATAGTTAGAACTAGTTTAACTGACTATAACTCAGTTAGATTGAGTTATCTAATTACAACTCAAAATAACTCAACCTGGGTCCCTAAAATTTAGGATCGCTCCACACGACTCTAGATACACTTCCAACTAGAATTTACTAAGCCAACTAAGCCAACTTAACTTAGTTAATTGTTACAATTTGTTATGAGAATAGAATTACAATTTAATTTGATGACAAAATAAATTGGAATTTCTAAATATTATTTTTAACATTTCTTGTTGCTATTTTCAACAACATTTCTCTGTGCCATTTCTATTATACAACATGATTGGATATCTGAAGCAAGTGATGAACGGAAGAATGACGAAGAGGTGTTGACACTCATTCAAAAGTTGGACTAAGATCCAAATACATCTGATACATTTATCTGGAAAAATGATTCATTATGGTACAAAGATCACTTATATCTATGTGAGAATTCCCAACTGAAACAAAAGATTCTTTTGGAATTTCACACCTCACCTTTAGGAGGGAACTCAAGATTTTTGAAAACTTACCATAGCGTCAAGAAGATTTTTTTGGGGATGGACTTAAATCTGATATTCAGAAGTTTGTGGTGGAATGTTTGGTTTTCCAACAAAGTAAATATGAGAAAATTATGATCGTGGCTCTTTTACAACCTTTATCCATTCCAATTTAACATTGGGAGGAGATTACAATGGATTTTATCACAAGTTTACCCATGTTTAAAGGAAAGAGTGTCGTCATGGTGGCAGTTGATATAATTAGCAAGTATGCACACTTTTGTGCATTATCTCATCATTTTAAATCTAATATAGTTGCTATTGCATTTATGGAAACAATTCAAAAGCTACATGGAAACCCAAAAAACATTATAAGTGATAGAGATCCCATTTTCACTAGAAATTTTTGGATGGAATTATTTTCTTGTTTTGGTACTGAATTATCTCATATCTCATCTTATCATCCTCAATCTGACAGGAAAATTGAGATAGGTAAAAAATGTTTGGAAGGATATATTTGTTTCTTTGTATTTGATAAATAAACACAATCGGCCAAGTGGTTACCTCTGGCTGAATGATGGCATAACAATTCCTTCCAACTGTAGAAAAATTACCTCATGTATGGCTCTTTATGGATATCATCCACCATCCATCATATCATCCTTAAGAGTAAATTCTAAGATTTAAGAAATGGAAGATCACATCAAGCATCAACAACAAGCTCTCCAACTCTTAAAGGATAACCTCGCCCTGGCGCAAAATCGAATGAAACAATAGGAAGATAAGCATCGTAATGAAGGATGTTTTGACAAAGATGGTTGGGTATTTTTACAACTACAACCATACAAACAACTATCCCACAAGCAAGCTAATATGGATAATAAATTATCACCCAAGTATGAAGGTGTTGCAAAATATTGGTACTATGGCATACAAATTGGAGTTGCATGCATCCTCCCAAGTACACATAATTTTCCATGTTTGATTTTGTCAATAAGATAAGATTTTCGGAATTCATTCTTGTTCTTTTCGTAATCTCTCATTGTTAGTTCTTAAATTAGTCATCTCAACATATAATCATTGCACGCTTTCGAGTAAGGAAGCATTGGTCTGGCGAGACTCTTATGCCAATTGTATCCAAATCTCTGAATTGGTCCCTACATACATTGCATCCAGATAACTTGGCAGTCTAAATCCCCTCTACATTTTTTCCCTTTGGCTTTCTGCCTCTCTCTATATCTCTCTACCTCTCTCTCTCCCTCTCTCTCTTTCTCTGTTCAATCATTCACACACACTTGCACTTATTTTTTTTTTTCCCGGAAGCCTCAATGTCATAAACCTGAGCTTTGATACCATATGTAACATGTAAGCATTCAAAAAAAAAAAAAAAAATTATTTATTGTCATTTATTATTTGCAAATCATACATAATATATGGGATACGATGATTAATTCCATATTCCTACCACAACCATAATTTGAATGATTAAGGTTAATAATTTTTAATCTTTTATCTCCCCCTACCAAGGTCATTTAATTCATTAAAAGCCATTGGGGGAGTCAACTACCACCCAACTCATGCATTTTACAGTAGGCACACCTTCGAGATCATTCCTGTATGGGTGAAGGGTTGTTCACCATCGATCATGCCAATGTCAATCTGATGGATCGGTTATAACCAAGGTTATTGTGGTAACCATCTACCTGTCCCCATCCAGCTACTCACAGAGTTTGAGCACTGGTTACTTTGGTGGATAGGCTTTGTAGTTCCGAGGGTTTGACAAGGTCAGGTTTTTGAGTTCTAATGGTTCTAGATGACTATGGAAACCGCTATCACAGGGTACCCCACTTCCATTGATATTCTTTTTCCATCATGGCTGTTAAACACACATGGTTAGGGAAAACAAATAGGAAAGATAAAGCATGCGATACAATTTTATTAACAATTTGATATACATTTATAGTACATTTGGTGACCGTTGGGATTCACATCCCAAGGTCTCTTGGACTGCTTGTCCATTCGGCTTCCACGCTAACCCTTTAGGATTAGGTGTCCAACATTCCCCCCCTTAATCCGAAGGGTTATGTATGAGTCCAAGAAAAGAGCTGTAATACAAAATGTGCAATAATGCATGGCAGCACTAGGCTGAATGTGCTCTATGAAATGTTGGTAAAAAAAGGGCGGTGGTTTAAGGATAGCCACCAACACTGGAACGCTTAGTACAGTTCCCGGAACTCTTCCAAACTGGCAAGAAGCTGTAAGTCTTCTGCTAGAGGAAGTGATCCTATTGTTTAAAAGAGGGAAACCTTCAACCGTAAAAGGGAGGCCTCACCCCACATAAAAGGTAAAAATTCAACTTGTAAAAGGGAAGTCTCAACCTGTGATGGTTTAAGGATGACCAACAACTCTGGAATGCTTATGCAATTCCTGGAACTCTTCCAAAACTGGCAAGAAGCTGTTAGTCTTCTGCTAGAGGAAGTGTTCTCAATTTTGTCTCCGGAACTCTTCCAAAACTGGCAAGAAGCTGAAGGCTTCTGCTAGAGGAAGTGTCCTACATCGCTAACTGAAGGCATGTTTAGACATCTTTGTCTCTGGCTACAACTCTGAAGCTGGTGTGGCAGGTTGTGGCTCAGGCTCGCTTGATGTGGCTTTGAAGCTTGTAGATGACCATCATATCCCCCCCTCAGATACAAGGTGAGAAGATGGAGAAAACTCAACTGCAAGACTGTTCAATATTCTGGAACAAGTTCTGACATGTGTTTGGAATATCTTCTTGGCTGTTGATGCCCATTGCCAAGAAGCGATCCATCCTAGATGAATCTTTGCTCTTGCAGGACGTTTGTTTCTGAAGCATCTGTTTGAAGAATGACTGGTTTTATGACAGTGCTTACATGGATGAAGATCAAAACAGTGATCTTTCAGATGGCCAACTCGATCACAGTGTTGGCATTTCACGATCTGTTGTTGCTGCTGCTGTGGAAGAGGAGCAGATTCTGGAATAGTTGTAGCTGAACTGTCATGAGGAGCAGGTGAACTGTCATAAATGAAACCAGCACTCTGAAACTGAATGGGTTTTGAGTAGTCTGAAATATGAAAGGACAAGTCCTTGTCATATCCAAGACCGGTTCTGTGCTTGTTGTGGACAAGCTGTTCCCAAGGTCTGATGATGGGCTTGGGAAGTGCATATTGAGTTTCTGCATCTGCATGTAAAATTGTTGCATTATTTGAATGAATAGGAACATTATTGACTTGCTGTTTATGGGAGTCTGTTTCAATCTTCTGAACAGAAACAGGTTCAGAAAGATGACTCCATTGCTGCAGTTCTTCTCGCTGTAGCTGTGATTCAAGCTACAAGAAATCAATCTTTTCTTGTGCATATTGTAGGCAGGTCTGAATGTCCCAGAGAGTGTCCTTGTTGATGTTTACCATCCCATCGTCATTAGACTATATCAAAGTATTTAATAAATCTAATACATCATAAATTAAAGCCATTTTGACTTACTACAAAAGAGTACTAAAGAGCTGCTTCTTCTTTCCTTTTTTTTTTTTTGAGGGCTTGAACATGAAACTTCAGGTTCTTTGCTTTAATTCAACACCAACAGAGATACCATATACATGATATAAAACTTACCGGATATTGCTCAGATCACTGCTCCGTATGTATATCTCACTGTTTTGTATACTATAAGGATCATCGCTCTGTATATATCTACTTGTTCACACAACATCTTAGATACTTTTTTTTTTTTTTTACATTTACAAAAACATCTTAGATACTTTTTCACATTTACAAAATTTCCATATACGGGAACAATCGACGCTTGGCTCAGAATTAGAATAACAAAAGGAATGAGTTCCACATATATGTAATTGTTGAACAGTGCTTGGCCTCAGCTATGTTCAGGGGCATTCCGCCATTGCTATCGTGGTTGTTCTGCACATTTTCGACCTTTGCTATATAGAAGGATTTCGTCTGTCTTTAGCGCTCAAAAATGTTTTATGACTGGACTTGTGACTTGCTTATCTGGTCAAATGCCCAAGCAACACTGTGACCCAGTCTACGTCACAGATATCACCACCGCGTTTCCCTGATCTGTTGCGCTCAATGATGATCAGCGTCAGAAACAAGACAAGTAGGTATCTGCTCAACGAGGGCGTTTAAAGAGCAAGCATGTTTTTGATAATAGGATGTTATGTGTCGAGAGCTAAAGCGAGGCCGTATGGATGGCTTTGTCCGCGATGTGAAAAGCTTTTTTTTTTTTTTTTGAAACCAGCACTTCGTTTCTAATTTGAATCAGAATAACTCTTGTGGTGCTCATGTCTTCATCCTGTAATTTCATCTAATTCTTTGCAAATGCTCCGTCACAAGACTGAAGTCTTTGCCTCTATGATGCACACCTTCCCAAGTGCAGAGCCAATGGTGGAAGCGCATTCTCAAAAACAACAAAGAGGATGGCCATTTTTACAGGAGTTGCCTCTGCAAGATGAATTCAACTATGGAGAACTAACTGATTTAGGAGCTGCTAAAACTGAAGATGAATCGAAACAAAGTAAGAGCGGCAGCAATTTTAATTGTTACCATTGTCAACTTGAAGAGGATGTTCAAAAAATGCAAAAACAACTGCAAGAAGAACTTGATTTGCGTGTCATACTAGAAAGCGCTATTCATGAGAATGCTGGAACTTTACCCAATTTCCCTTGTCATCTGCCAATTGATGTTCAAGAGCTGTTGGCCAGCATTGCCTTATTGGAAATTACCATTACAAAGCTGGAGGAGGAAACAGGTTCTTTGCAGTACCAACTAAGTCAGGAACGCAATGAACTGCGTCTTTTGGAGTACAGATTCAAACAGTTACCATCATTGTCACTGCCAGTGGCATTTTCCTCCTCGGACAAGTTAAAGGACCAGGCATCCAGTAGACGAATGCTCTTCGTGTTACGGCTCTTCCCCAAGCCTCAATTTCGGAAGCTTCCTCAGCATCCAGTAGATGAATAATTTATACTAGATTTACCTTTGCTTCTCGTAGCTTTGGACAAACATTTAAGAAAAAATTGACAGCTTTTGAAATACCCAAGAGGTATTATTTCAGCAGACGACAATCTTGTAGTAGATTTACCTTTCTGGAAAATTTTGTGTACCTTGACATAAATTTTGCATCCACAATATAGTTAGCAGAAGTATGAAATGAAGGGTTTCACTGATCTACTATGCAGATATAAGTTCCTCATCTACTGACTTCTGCACTAATTCTCCATAAAACTAAGATCAGGCCGATTTTTTGTTTCTCTTCATCATGTCTGTAATTTATGAAAATGCAGGCATGGGCATCATACGAACAAGGGAATATTGAGCAAATGGTTGACCCAGCTATCATTGAAACATGCGATAAGGAGCAAGCTTTGAGATGCATTCATGTTGGTCTTTTGTGTACACAGGCCGACTCTTCACTTCGGCCATCAATGCCTGCAATCACCTTGATGTTTTCACCTCAGTTTGTGGGCTTACCCGATCCCACAAAACCTACTTTTGTGATTTCTGTTAACCAAAACATCAATTCTGGCGCTGAACGGCTTTGTATTTTGAACGAATTCAAGGCAGCGCAGGTGTAACAGAGGCGTTATGTCAGAGAGCGTTTCTTGTCAGGGGGAGTTTCTCCTTCAGGCAACGGACAGAGGCAGAGATGTCAGGCAACAGCTGATTTCAAGTAGAAAATTCTGAGGACAGAGCGCATGCAAAGGAGCAGCATACTAAAAATACAATTCTGAGGGGCGCCAAGGTTTCCAGGCAAATTTCAGAGCATTAGAATAGGTGCATAATGAAGAGTAAAACACTCAAGTTCTTACATGCAGTAGAAAGAGCAGAAAAGTCAGTGCGCAGATATTGGACCAATCACTCTTCAAGGGGAATTTTGAGAAACTGACTAAATCCTTTTAGCGCAGAATTCTAGGGGATTAATCTGAGGAAACACTTCTGACATGGAGCAGAAATGTCAGGACTAAAGGATAGTGCAGAAAGGCCACAAAACAAAACAAGTGGCTCAAATATGAGCAAGGCCAGCAATCGCCCGCTCTGATACCATGTTAAACAGACATGGACAGCCAGAATATATGAGAAAGATAAAGCATGCGATACATTTTTATTCACAATTGATATACATTTATAGTACATTTGGTGACCGTTGGGATTCACATCCCAAGGTCCCTTGGACTGCTTTGTCCATTCGGCTTCCACGCTAACCCTTTAGGATTAGGTGTCCAACACGATTAAACTGCTTATTGATAAGCCATTCTTTATGGAAGAGGAGGATCCATGGCAGCCAGGTCGAATCTAGTATGGAAAGAGGACAAGTTAACTGCTGTGTTTCCTGATGCCAGAAAAAGATTTTAATTTCATGCAAAATCTCAATATAAAAATGATTCTTGTTAAAACTTTGTACTAGAGTTTGAATAGAATGGGAATAGAAAGTATTCATGTGGAACCAATCCCAACATAAAGATATGCCAATGTTATAAGATAGTTTGCAACATCACACACAACAACCACAAGTCAAAGGCAACCTACAAGGCATGACACAAAAATCGTCAACGATGTTATTACTGGAATAATATAGGATGACGCTATCACATCAATCTAGGGCTTGCACCCTAAAAGGCAGGGTTGACAAAGCTCTTGGTGCAGGCAATGCCTGATAAACTATATAAGGCAAAGGTTTTGGTGCAAGTAATTTTGGTGAGCTAGCCCAGAAGGAATAGTTTGTTTATCATGGACTTGATAGTTTCCTTGCCAGGGTATAATTTGTTATTATCAGCCCTTAAAGATTCTACGATTATTCAGATGAGGGAAATTACTCCAGCTTAAACGAAGGAAAAATTTGGTTTGAGCTAGTAAGCTTAGTAAAGGATATCTAGAATATACAAGTAGAGTCTCTAGCTCTATTGTCAGGGCAAGGAGAACTGAGTATGTTACATGAAGACAATGGGTAATTCCAGCAGCCAAAAATATCAATGTCAGGCCCACTGATATATAACCACGCAGTTGGAAGGGACATCTGATAGTCAAGATGACTCCCAAAATTTGTAATATAAGCAAGCCTGCTTAGGCTGGGATATCAAAGATAATCAGAAGTTTTAGCATCCTGCTTCAGGCATTAAGCTCTAAGTCTTTCCTTTGACTTAGTTGCAATGACAGGGGTATCTACTATCTATTCCATCAAAATCACCAAAGACTTTGAAATGCCGTCAGCATCAAACAGACTTCTCTCTTCAATGTCTCTCCTTCAACTCGAACAAAAATTCCTGACCAAAATTGTTGGAGAAGACCATATATTTGAAGAAACTAAAAAACCAGAATACTATACAGGATGCAACTGAGCTTAGCTGGATAACAACCTAAACTCGAGTAGAACAAGAAACCTTCTGCGGGTGTCCTTCCAACAACGAAAAACCTACCTGATCTTTCTCCTCTTATATTTTCATGAATATGAAGGCAATGATGATATATGCAATCTTCAACATAGTTACAGAATATGTTGATCGTGAAGTCAACTTCTTTTGTAGGTTTAGAACTGCTAGAATAAGGGCTATTTAAAAAGTACCCACTGTTATCTCAGATAATGTTTACTAGATAAAACAGATTAAAAGCATTCAAATAGGCATGGTAATAATTTAATACACAGTTGAAATATATGCAGGATTTAGTCAAACATACATGGCTTTATAGCTATTGCTAACAAAAGAAGTCTGTAAAATAGGCAAAATCTTGTAAGCACTTATTTTTATTCACCTTCACTTGATTCTTAACTTGTATGCAGGTAAACTGACTCCTAGGCACCTTATATTTACAACCTAATCTTCAATTAAATGAAACTTCAGTAAATCCACATGTGCTTAAACAAAATCCAACCACAGAAATATCAAACCTGGAATGGTTTGAATGGGTCTTGAACTGACGGTAATCACCATCACCTTATGTTATATATACATAGAGTATACCATGATAATTATGTTATATTATACGCACATCTAGCATGCCATGGTGTTGGATTCAATATAAGTTTTTTACATATATATCATTATCTCTTAGCCTGTTGAAAAGGGGAGAAGCTGCCTCACACATTATTAAAAAAATTCAAAACTGGAAAAAGCAACAATTCTGGCTTCTGCTATACACTCATTTGTGGTTTACGCTTGTGAGGAGTTTCATTTTCCACATTTGTGCTGCAGGGTAACAAAATGCACGTTAGCTAATTTCAAGCAAGGACAATCGACAGTAAAATAAACTGAATCTAAAACATGGCAGAGAACCCTTGTCACTAGATAGAAGATTTGCTTGACCTACTTGCAAGATGAGACAACTTTTGAAGTGGACTTGCAATAGAAAGTCTGGACACCAAGGGGCCAATCTGTAGAAAAAAAAGTGCCAGCTGAAAATTCAATGACTTCTTTTTATTGCTACACTAGGATGCAATCATGAATGAATTTAAGCCATGTCATGAGTGTGCCCTGTTAACTATAGTTTTTAACCTCAAATACTAGTGAACCATTGAATAGTAATGACCGACTAATAGATTTTTACAAGCACCTTGAAACATAAGATATTACAGCACATTTTTGCTTCAATGAGTGAAGGACTTGGAATAGGCTTGGTTCAGCTATGAGCAATGGGAGAGTGTAGTTTTACTATGGTTCAATGGTGAAGGAACTAGAAAAATGGAAGAAAATAATATATTAGAAGATATAGACATTTAGTGAAATTGTTAAGGAAATACAACAAAGGAAGAAAATTAAAAATCAGAAGATATAGACATTCAGTTTCATGGCTAGAATAATTTCCTATGCATAAATTGGCAGCCTACAAATGAAGCCTCCTGATCATAACATTTAAATACGAGTGTTTTGCAGAAATCAAGGATAGAATTAACCACGGTGTGCAATACCTCATAATGGTGCTCATATGACATATGTAAATAGATGGTAAAGTATCAACACACCCAATTAATAAATATATTAATTTGATATCCCTTATCAAGCAAACGATAAGCTCCAAGCACTTGTCTTAAATAAAATGAAATGGAATTTTTATTAATGTCCTCATAAGACCCTATAGCATCTATGGGGCCAGTGAAAGAATAAATTACAGGTGTGCATTTTCTTTCCTCTTGCATTGCAACAAGCTACAAAATTCAAACTGTTGCTTCCACTCTCAAACTCCCAGAATTACAAAAAAGATATACAACTACGCAATGTCACTAGCTAGAATCATTTCCCCCACATTTTAAGTTTTAACACAACTTTAATGTAACTTCCTACTTGTCTAGCAGGCTATGTAATTTCCTCCAACATTCTTGCTTTATTGAGTGTTGTAATCTTATATCTACTCATACAATGTACTAAGCATCTCACACTTCTCATCCTTGACTTATCCATGGTTGAGCCGAGAGGCTCATTCTACAGCCCAGTATGAGGGCGATGTGTAATTCTGTCCGTGCTCAACGAGGAGTTGACACGTTTCTCTCTCAAAATAAAAATAAAATATTCTCTAAATAGAAAAGAAATGTCGGGTATAATAAAAAAACAAAAAATAAATATGTTATGCATATTTAGTTAGTTGTCCAAATGAGGTAATATAATTTCAGATCAACTTTAAAAGGAGGTAAAGTAATTAGAAGTTAAAAAAATGTGTGAGTAAGATGTTTAAATCTTATACTTTTCAAAAATATTTCGACATGGGATTTAAATAAACTATTTAAAATCTATGTTAACTAATTTATATCAATATCAACTTCATATATATCTATATATAGAAAAAGAAGTGTTAGAAGAAATATTTTAATGTTGTATATAATAAAATCTTCAAAAAAATGGGGGGCTTGGGGCCTTAAGGACCTTCCTGCATTTGCTCATGCACTGGCGGCCAAACTGGGTTGGTTCCTCCTGAAGCACAAAAGTTTATGGACAGAAGTTGTTACTTATAAATACATTTGGCCCCAGAATATCGTGGATTGGGTCTGGCTACCATCTTGAAACAAGCAAGGAATATCGGTTATCTGAAAAGCTGTCATACAAACCCTCCCTATAATCAGGAGTGGGCTAACTTGGCGAATTGGCAATGGTACGGCTGTCCGCATCGGGGCTGATCCATGGATTGGCTGCGGAAACATGTACAACCTGCCTCCGGAACTGATAGTTTACCTAAACAACAAAGGTGTGGCCTCCATAGCCCATATTGTGGATCGGTTGAATACTTCCATTTATCAACAAGCTTGGATGACTGCAGTTGATCTTGGCATACCCAATCAGTGGAGTCAAGAGTGGAGGCATTACACAATTGCATTAACTGAATTAGATGTGAGGATCAGGAATGATGAGGATGAATTGATTTGGGCTCTGGTTGTGCATGGAGCATACACTGCTAAAGTTGGATACTACATCATCCATGCTGTACATAAGCCTAAGACCCTGGAAAGCTGGTGGCGATTGATCTGGGAACTCAAAGCTCCGCCATGCACTCGTCTCTTCATGTGGAATATGATCATGGATAAGACTCCTACCGGCGCTTATCTCATGAAAAGATCTTTTCAAGGTCCATCCTGGTGTGTTCTATGCCGTCAGGAGTAATCAAACAAGCACCTATTCCTAACTTGCACCATCGCTCAGCAGATTTGGGAACAGGTGATGTCCATGCTAAACATCAACCACCGATGGGAGGGGGAATGTATTAAGGATGTGTGGAACAGTTGGTGGACTTCTACCCCCACTATGAAATCCCATAACCTCCCTCTGATTCTGTGTTGGAACATCTGGCTTTGCAAGAACAATATCATTTTTAACAACAAACATATCAGATGGCCTCTTATTGCCTCAAAAATCTGCAACAGTTACAATGAAATCCCGGACGAGGAACAACCTACCTCGATTTGAACAATCATCCCAGAAATTATTGATCAAGACCATGCCTGGGCCTACTTTGATGGCTCTGCACAAGAACAGGGATGTGGGGGGGTGAGGGGAGGATTCTACTCCATCTATCTGATTCACATATTTTCCGCACTTGTATGGGATTGGGTGCGGGCACAAATAATTTTGCTGAGCTCACCTCGCTTGGCCATTTATCATATTTTCACTAAACCAAAACTGTAGACAATTACAAGTCTTTGGGGACTCTAAGATTGTGATAAATTGGTTCAACTGCATATCTGCATGCCATGTTCACTCACTCAAGAACATATTGGATGATGCTTTGTTTTTAAAATCACATTTTGATCAAATTTAATGTACTCATATTTATAGGGAGCGCAACAAATCTGCAGATCAGCTTTCCAAAGAGGCAACGCACCATCCCAGAAGAGAATGGCTGATACAGGAGGAAAGACAAGGTCAGGCCTATCAATACTATCACAAGCCTTATATAGAACAGAACCAGCAAAGGGCCGATAGGCCCTAATTTATCATAGTATTTTGAGGCATCAACAACAAAGAACTAACAGAATTGAATATTTTTTGAAATTTTGTAAACAATTTTGTATATACATATTGATCTATGATGGAACACCTTTCTTGGGTTTTATGAACAACTTACACTACTTTGATGACTACAGTCACAGTACAGCATATGCTAATGGCATCTACAGCATGTAATTTTCCATTATAATAGAAAATTACACCTTTTCCCCTAGGAAAAAAATAAAATCTTCAATGTCCAAAGAAAAAATGTAATTGAAAGTTAAAAAATAAAATAAAATAAATCAATTACTTCCTAATAAGAATATAAGAGAGAAATGCGTAATTATTCATAACAATAAAAAAATTCAATATGTGTTATTAATAAAATATTTTAATACCTATACTTAAAAATATATTGATAACAAAAAGACCATTTTAATGTGCGCAATGTACTCTATATAGCATTCAAAAATACAATTTAAACAATAAAAAATTACATATTGTGTATATAGAGAGGGGGGGGAGAACTAGTGTTGATAGTATCACCGAAATATCGGCAATATTCAGAAATATCGCAATTTTCGAAATATCATTGATATTTTGGTAAAATATCGCACTACAACCTCAAATATCGCCGAGCAGGTTGGGCCACGGGTAGAAAAGCGATTTTGGTAGTTTTATTTGCTCATTTTGGTTTCTTAGTCTTGGAGATGGAAGGGGAAGAGCTTTGTGGTGGTTTTCAAGGTGGGATTGAGGATCAAACAGCCATTATCACCACCAACTAAAAAAAATTGTGGATCAAAGATTGAAGATCAGTGAGACAAACTTCATTTCTTCCATTAACAGGTATGTTCTTAAAAACCCCTATGTTAATGTTTTTTTTCATAGATTTAGGGTTATGCTTGCTTGCCTCTTTACCTACCAACATTTTGCTTCTTTGTTTTTTTTCCATTTGCTATGATTTTCATGCCCATGAGCAAATGCAAGGATTTTCTCCATATTTAAATTTTGGACAACAAGCTTCATTTTTTTTTAACTTTCTTATGCACCCTCTTATTGCCATTTTTCATTCACATTGCGAATAATGTAGTAAAACAACTATTTTTAAAATGAGGTGGTTATTACTTATTTTTTTGTGTATGGGTGTTTAATGCCAATTTTTTGTTTTTTTGGTGCCCTAGGCTTGAATTAGTTCACTACAAATATGCCAAAATCCTTGGACTCAATTTGGGAGTATGGGAGGTATGATGGTGGGACAAATCAGGCATATCTATCATGAAAATTGTGTGGGACCAAGGTTACAGGAGGGGTTACGCAATTGAAATACCATCTGGCTAGACTCCCTGGACATGATGTTGGGCTTTGTACAATTTCTAATGCGAAGCTTATACAAAAATATCTTGAAGCAATTGATGAAAAATACAATAAGAAGGAAGAGGTAGAAAAAAACAAGGTTGAACGTGCAGGTAGATCTTTCAGAATACCTTCATCTGATTTTAAGGCTAAGGGTAGTGGGAGGGGCCCCACAGCGTCACCTACTAGTGATAATGTTACTGGGAGTGGGAGGTCATCACTGTTTGTTCCACGAACAGGACATGGAGCACAACCTTCCATAAAATCAATTGTTAAAAAAAAGGAGAAGCAAGAAGCATATAGAGTTATGGGGAGGTGTCTTTTATGGAGCGACTTACCTCTCAGCATCACTAAAACCAATCCATTTTGGCAACCAATGTGTGACGCTATTATTGTTGTTGGCCCAGAGTACAAAAATGCTACATATGAGGAGTTGCGAGGACCAATCCTTCAAGTAGAAAAGCAAGACATCAACTCTAGATTGGCGGAGTTGAAACAAGCATGGGAAGTGTCTGGATGCACAGTGATGTCTGATGGTTGGACAGATAGGAAGGGTAGGACCCTTCTAAATTTCTTGGTACATTGTCCTAAAGGTACCATGTTTATTAAATCAATGGATGCATCAGCACATATAAAAGATGTAACAATGATATGTGAGTTGTTAAATGGGTTCATCCAGGAGATTGGTGTGCAGAATGTGGTGCAATTCATAACAGATAATGCAGCTAATTATGTGTCTGTTGGCAAGATGCTTATGGAGAGGCACCGCACATTGTTCTGGACTCCATGTGCAACACATTATATTGATTTGCTGCTTGATGATATGGGGAAACTCTCTTTTATCAAGGGGGTGATTGACTTGCCCCAAGTTTATATATAACCATGCTTTTGTTCTTAGCCTCATGAGGAGATACACTAGAAACAAGGAATTGCGACATCCTGCAATCACACATTTTGCCACCAACTTTATTACTCTTCAGTATTTGCTCCGATGCCAGTTTGAGTTGAAGCAAATGTTTGTTTCTGATGAGTGGCGTGATTGTAGATACAGCAGGAGACAAGACAAGAGAGCCATTGCAAAAATGGTGTACACTAACACATTTTGGCAGGGAGTAGAAGAAGTGTGCTCGGTTAGTGAACCTATAGTAAAGGTTCTGAGATTGGTAGATGAGGACAAGCATGCAATGACTGTCGTGGATAGGGCCAAGGAGGTCATTCATTCTTGTTATGCAGACAAGGGTTATGCTAGGCTTGATAGACATATGATGTTATGTGATGCGATTGATAGTCAGTGGACAGGGATGCTTCATCGACCCATTCATGCAACAACACTCTTCCTCAACCCAAATTTTTATACAAATGCGCCTTTAATTTTGATGGTAAGGTGATGGAAGGGCTCCATTCCTGTATGCAGAGAATGGTACCTGATCCTGAGCTTCGTAGCAAAATCAATCGCAAGATACGGTTTTATCTGGATTGTGTTGACCTATTTAGCTTTGATAATGCTATTAGGGAAAGGACCCTCTTCATACCACGTAAGTGACAAGTCATCACTCATTAGAATTTTCAATTTAGAATTTACTTATTTATAATTCTAGATTTTTAAAATTCAATTATGTAACTTTTATTTGAAAGCTTAATTATGTTTTAAGTTTTTTACTTTTTTATTTCTTTATTTTGCTGTGGATATTTGGTGGCGAAGTTATGGTGCAAGGGCACCAAATTTGCAGAAATTGGCCATAAAAATCCTGAGTCAAAAATGTAGCTCTTCAGGGTGTGAGTGCAATTGGAGTGTATTTGAAAAAAATACACTCAAAAAGTGAAACAAGTATAACTTTGAGCTTCAGCCTTCTGTTGAGCAATTACATTTATTGTAATTTTAATTTATGACCCTTAAGTGTTAAGAGTCAAGACTCATTAGTTTTTTTGACACTTGTATAGGTTGGAGTTCTCACGCCTCAATGATTTAGTGTATGTGCATTACAATCTCCGACTTCAGGTGAAGCAAATAAAAACACAAATGGATCCAGACGTCATTTCCTTAACAATATTGATGCATTGTCTCAATGGAGGGTGGAGTTTGAGGTGCCCATCTTGGAGGAGTCACCTGCATGGTTAAAGCTAGAGGAACCATTAGAACAGAGGTAGCAAGAGGAGGAGGAGGAGACTGTGGGAGCATCAGCGTAATCACAATCTGTTATAGATATAGGTGAGAACAACTCCATACCCAGCAATCATTATTTAACATTAGGTGCAGGGGCAAGGCCTTCTACTGCTAGGGGTAGGCCTGGCAAACAACCCGTCATGTTTTCCTGTAAAAGGGGGAGAGGGCACTGATCTCAGATAGATAGTTGCTAGTTTTATTTGTTTTGATACATATAATTCATGATGATGAGATACTTTTATATATGTGATGTATTTTGTATTGTTTTTCCACATTTGAGTCCTTCATTGGACAATTATCAGGGATCAATAGGATTTAGTATCACCTTTAATGTATCATTTTTATTTTACATCCACTACATCATATATATTAGTGTTTTCTTCATATTTATGTGCCAATGTGTTTATGTCATGCTGTTATTTCTTTAAATGTTTAAAAATTTGAAGAAAAAATGAATATATGATGCATTTTTCATGTTTGTCGATATTGTCGATAAGATGTTTTTTCGACCCTCGCCGATATTTTGCCGATGCCGGTATTTTCAACACTGGGGAGAACCACTACACATTCATTGGGAACTATCATGGGATGAGAGGGATCTAAAAGTAGTTTGCACCCAAAGAAATTTGATCCCTCTTGACTCATGTTAGATCCATATTTAAGATGGATCTACATTGGTTTCAAATCAGCAGAAGTGTGACTCTCTATCTATTTTCTTGCATTTTTCTGTCTCGAATGCTAGATGAAATGAGCTTTATCTTGAATTGACGTATCAAATATACTGAGAAAAAAATTTCCCTGTAACACCTCAATTTATGTAATATTTAATATATCATTTTTGCTTGATTGTCTAGCCATGTGCATTATGTATATAAGCACCCTAGATAATATTGTATAAGTGTTGGTGGGAGCCAAGGACTCACTAGAAAACATAGACTTAGGCTTTTAACATCTTTTTTAAATTGATATGGCATGTGATGTCGCTATGATATAACACATGAGTTATGATATGTTTATCTAGGTGTTGGCTTGCTAGGAGCAAGAGAGAGGGGGACAGTTAGACAACAAAATGGGAAATAGGGGGTGTGAGAAAAAGTACAAGTGCTTGACCTTGACACTTAGTTAGAAAACTCACCTGTGGAATTTGGATAGGTGTCTTTGTCCATTAGAACCTAATTGACACTTCGAATCTATTGTGCAATTCATATAAAATTTGTTCCTTCGCTTTCAACTCATTTTTCCTTTGGTTATTTTTCTCTCTCATCACCTGCACCTATGCTTTTGGATTGTTGTGGATAAAGACCATTATGTTGTTGCTAAAAACGGTATGGCCACCATGTAGTGAGCTCAACCTAGGAGAATATTACAGTCACTGACTAAGTTGATCTTAGGAGAGAATGACTACCACTGACTAAACTTGTGTCGTGTCTTGATTATCTATAGCCATGGGTTTGCTTGAATCCAACTAGTTGGAAACCCGGTGATGGATTCTTGATGGGATGAATTGCTTGAGCATGACACTGACTAGTATTATAGCTTGGATGGAATCTATGTACCGGATTTATAGCCTATTTGTAAAGGGTTCCCTAGGTAGTGACAGTGTAATGATGGAAATGGCCAAGTTAGGTGAATAATAGCTGGATAAAGTTTTGTATGTTGCGCAAGTGTCAGTGGAGGGTGCTTCACAAATGTTGGATTCGTTGGATTATTCCACTCAGATCACACAAAACCATAGTTGGGGTTTTGTCTAAGATATCCATGGGCATATTTCTCCCTTGTCGCTTCATATTCTAGCTCAAGGGTGGTATTTACAATGCATATCTACATCTGGGAGGAAACTCACTCCTACACAATTAGTTTCCATGTGAACCAATTGACAAAAGCTTAGTATATGATTCTAATGGTATTTTGTTGCTTATGCTTTTATGCATTCATGGTTTTACCGTTAAATCATGTTTTCTGAGTTTTAGGGTTAATGGTTCTCTTTTTTTTGTAACTAGGCTGAGCCTAGGCTAGGGCCAACCCGTCTATTAGATGGAAGAACAATCTACCCACAGTGGGATGCTATCACCAGGATTGTGCAAAGCTCGATCAATCTTGGATGCCCGTTAGGATAGTTTAATTTCCCCAAAGTGGCTTCCATCCTCAACCCCTCCCCATGAGGTTTGGACATGCTCGAGGAACTGGGTGACGACTAATGGTAAAGATCATGGTAGGTTTTTGCCCACACGCTAATCAAATGTCCCAACCATCTTTTTAATTTTATATTTTTTTTCATTGTGGTTTTCTTATGCTTTTAACTTTCTTTTAATTGCATCAACCTCCAAGGGAAAAAAAAAATCGGCCTAGACTCAAGGACAAGGATGAGAGGGTGCCAATCCCCATGACTAATAACCACTAGCCCAAAGAATGGAGAAGGAATAATGGGGGAAATGGAAAGCGGTAAGTATGGGATACCATGGACATGCTACTTCAATCAAAGCCTCCCCGGTCATGTCCTTCCTAAAACCCTATGGCCTCAGAGGAGGTCCCACTAGACTAAAGTCAAAGACAACCTCCCAAGTGAAGTGAGGGAACAAGAATAAAGTCAAGTTCGTTCAAACATCCATATCACCCCTTGATCCATTTTAGTATGCCCAAAAGATTAAGTGAAAGCACATGATTACAAAATGGTTAAAGTACTTGCTAATGGATGACCCACCTATCCACCTTTCTTCAAGGAGGAATGCCAAATGGGAGAGAGAAATCTGACCGGAGCAAGAAGTGGAGGAACCTGGCAATGCTTAATGTGTTGATCATATGGGGCTGTTGGCTGGTTGGCTATCCAAGGAGGGAAAAAGTTTTCTCCTATGGGTTATCCAACTTTTAAAAGATCGTAATTTTTTAGATAGTTAAGAGTCTATACATTATGGAGTCTACGAATCCATCTTCTCTATGTATCTGAAGAGATCCATCTAGCATTCAAAAATAGAGCCAAAGAAGCTTTTGATGTAGCAAGGAGTAAGGTTTGTATCATAATTTTCTTACTAAATGACTAACACCAAGTTGTCCAAGTTGAGCCTTGGATTTAGATGTTCATCTTAAATAAATCCTTTGAAGGGATCAGCTTTGAATATCCCAAATAGCCAATTGCTTCGAAGAAAGAAGAACCGTCTAATGAGCTAATACTTTTTAATCTAGTGATGATCTAGCATCATAGTCCCACAAGTCCTTCCAAAATCAATTTCTTTCTTGCTTAATTTATAAACTTGGTACTGAGGGATTTCAGCAATACGTTGACCATGATTTTTCCAACTCCAAATTGGGTGCAAAGCCAAGTCCAACCACATCTACTACTTAAATAATTTAGTCACATTTTTAGCAACAAAATTTCATGCTAACCACATGCTCTTTAAAATAAAAGAGCCTCAGATTTCAAAAAGGTGAACATGCTTGCTTAAGTTACCTCAATTCTTGTGAACATGCTTGCTTGCGAATTGTTGTACCTCAATAATATCTACCAGCCTAGATCCATCTTAATTCCAAATCTATCAAGTGTTGAGGGATCAAATCTCTCAAAGTGCAAATCTCTTTTTTGAGTGCAAAAGAGATTTGATCCCTCTCAGCACTTGATAGGGTTATTTTTATTTTTATTTATTTTTATTATTTTATTATTTTTGTTTATATAACAGGACACGACAGGACAAGACATTACAACATCTCTTCCATACTGGGTTGGAGAGTGCCTCTTGGCGTAACCAGAGAGCCGAGCCATCCAAGCACTGCATAATCGACTTTGCTACTTTGACCTAAGATGCCACATCAGTCAATCCCAAGCCACCCTCCTTAGGCAAAATGGATACATTCCATAGGATCATCAACAACCCTTGATCCTTCTCATACTTGGCCCACAAGAAATTCCGCAATATTTTTTGAGTCTTCTAAATTGAACACTTCTAGGCAATCAACAAGAGACAAAACTCATCCATGTAGAAGGAAGTAGCCAAGATAGCGCACTTCATAGGGACTGATCCATGTAGAAGGAAGTAGCCAAGATAAAGCACTTCATAGGGACTGAAGAGGAGTATGCTACTGGCAGAGCCCGGGTTCATACTTGACTTCAGTGGATTTAGGAAGGTGATGAGGTTCCCGAGATTTAGTTTGAATTCTGAAGAAAAAGAATGCTTTAGAAAAGTTTCTTTGTTTGAGGAGGCCAGGTAGATCTCTAGAGGAAGATCTTACCTGGATTACATACTTTTGGGATTCTTCTCTTCTTATGCTTTGTCTGATAACGTTGCAGATGTTATAAAGTTATCCTGCCCAAGGACTTTTCCTTGGATCTCTAAGGATGAACACTTCTTGGCTTCTAACTCTTCTTTAGTTTGAACTCTAGTGTGAAGGATATAGATGGCCTTCCTTGTGAATTTTTAAAAGTATGTGGGATACATTGGGTAATGATTTGTTTCAGAAGGCAAGGGGAAGCCTTCTCTTCTTGTCATTTATCGAAGTTTGATTAGACTTGCTGAATATCTCTTACAAAATCCTAGCAAATGCTGTAGCTTTACACATTTGGATCATTTCTGTCCAAGTGGTCAGACAGGACCGGACTTGAATTGTTCAGGGGAGATTCTAGACACCACCATTTCAGTATGAGACACCATGGAATGGACCAAAGAGCCTCTTTTTCTCAAGATTAACTTTGACAAAGCATATGATAGCATTGACTGGTCATTTGTATTATTACAGAAATGCTTTACTGATTTTGCTCCATATGTGTTTCCATGGCTAACACTTTTTTCTCATGTTTCTGCAGTTAATTTTTCCTTGCCAAACCCGTTTTTGCTGCATCGATTCATTAAGCAGGGGTGTCCACTAGCTCCCTACCTGTATGACTTGTATGCTAATGCCATGGGCTATTTGTTGAAGGCTGCTAGGATTCTTCAGAAGCTACAGGAAAAATTATAATATTATACAGATATCTTCAGAATTTTACAAGGCAATCTAAATTCTTCCCATAGACATCAACGAGTCGTCTTCTCTCTCTCAATAAAATGGACTACATGAATGAGCAGTCTGCCTTTGCAGACCTCATTGCTACCTTAGTTGGACTACATGAATGAGCTGTCCGCCTTCACAGACCTCATTGCTACCTTAGTTAGAATCATGAAATTTTTAATGATCATTTTTATCACCATGAACATGTGGGTTTAAAATCGACCGTCCAGTTGATGTGCATAACAGAACTTCAATATTGTCATCCAGTTCCTTTATGCATCATCAATCTTGATCATGATCGCATGATCTTCTAAAAAAATATATGGCATACATGTTCCTTCTCTAACTATTTTTCTTGCTTTTGATTCCAATTTCAGAATCACTGCAAATAGTCCTTCAAGCTGTTGTCCAGGACATTTAGATGAAGCAGTGAATACTTTAGGTCAAGTACAGCAAGTCTCTGATTTCCTGACCCTAATTACTCTTTCCACAGTTCAAGAGCATTCACAACCTACAGGCCACTCCTTCAAAATTTATAATCATAAACTATGTTGTGTCAAATGGAGAGGAACCTAAAACACTGCTTCAGTGCAATTTAATAAGAATTTTACTTTTGATGATAAATGTTTCAGTTTTCCTTGAAGTAATTTAAATCACTTTGAGCAGGCATGTCAGTGTCTTGGGTGCTCTTTATTTCCATTCTGCAACCCATTTAAGAACAAATTATTCAATGAAATACGGCTTTTTCGACCTTCTGGAATCTGGACTTGTTGGAAACTTAGATAATACCCTGATGCTGGTTTTAAACATACATTGTGAAACAACATCCAGCTCACCTTCTTCCCTTCAAGTCTTTTGGCTTGTCTTTCCAACTTTGACATCAAGCAGCAGTTGAAAGTTCAGGTCTAGACAAAGCCATTTAAGGCCCGAGTGGAATATCAATCTGGGATCAATCATTGTTTGAAGAGTATTTAAAACCCCCCTGCTTTCAGAAATATCTTTTATGGTCCTTACCTATTCTAAGAGTAGCTATGCTTCAAGATCAAGCTCCTGTAAGAATATGTCTCCTTTCAAGAACACTGATGCCTGTAAACTGTAACACCCCAGAAATGGTTTGCATACAACAAGCTAGTCTCTAGATAAACAATCCATCAATAGGACCAAATCCTCCGAGAAGGGTTGGAAAACTAAGCGTATGTTCTCTCACTGTCAACTATATTAATGCGACTAAGGAATGACGTGCTAATGTTGTTTCTCTTCCCAACACCAAACCAGAATTTCTAACAAGGTCAGGTGTTCTTACTTTCCTAGGTTGACCTACTTGAGTTCCTTCCTAGCAAGCATAACTCTGGACAACATGGATGCATCCAGTCATAGATAAATCTCTATTGTCTATTATCAACACATCATTGTATACAAGAAAATGCCTTCGGGACAGGTTGAATGAACTCCTCCGCGGAGGAGCTAAATAAATCCATAAAATTAACACATTGAACAGGTTACTTCTCCAGTTCACAAGATCATGGCAACTCCCTTCCCTGGTGGGATTCTACCTAGTCGATACTCTACACAAAATAAGAGATTCCCTTATTCACTTTGGATAGTATATTAAACTTTTGAGATGGACGTAGTTTAACTAACAGACATTTTGGCCATTTTCAGGGCATTTTTTCCACTCAATTTTGCCCAAACTCCAGCAGAGATTTCTTAGAATCATAAGTTTGAGTTATGTAATATTCAAAATCTGAATACCCCATGGGCTTTTCAGGGCGCTAAATTTATTTATGCATTCAAAAACGCATTTTAAACAACAGGAAAACACAATCTCACCCTGAATTGTATTTCCAGATTTTGGCCAAAAAAGCCAAAACATCTATTAGTTAGACTGTGCCTTTAAGCTGGTGCAATTTAGTTTGTTCGCATTGCAACAAACAAAGTGTCCTTTACAGTTTGAATACAAAATGTGAGCAAGCTAGGCAACAGTAACATAAAAGGGAATATGAAGAATTTTCATAACAGCGTTTACTCAGGCCTAATATGAATTATCTAGGTCTTGGGAATTAGTAAGTCAAGGGAATATGAAGAACTTTCATAACAAAATTAACTCAGGCCTAGTATAAATTATCTACTTATTGGGAATTAATACGGATTTCAGATTGATTAAAATTTCTAAAAAGTTTACAGGAAACTGATTAAAGGAATATTGGGTAACAGAATGTCAGTCAGCTTATAACAGCTCATAAATCATGTGATAAACATTTAGAGTTCTCTTTCTAATGCACTAAGAATCTAAAATATATTGATGAACTTACCTTCCATATATCTTGAGTATATCTTGTCAGTGTTCGATTCTTTCTTACTGCAGGTACTGTTTGTAACAGCATGTCAGTGGACCTTCTTGTAGCTGCCTCGAACCATATTGTCCTGTTAGATCGCTAACAAATGTGAAAAGGATACTATTCGGATTGAACATGTTAATTGATTAACAACGTAAAGTGACGTTTATCAATTTTGTATGACTTCCTAATAACTGCCTCAAAGGCCAACAACACATGATATATAAAAAAACATCCAATTTCTGTGTCATGGTTCGAATCAACATACCATGGATCATTAACAATGAGTTCTGTCGGTACAAACAACATGAAGTTGCGAAACTGACTGTATGATACCGAATCTTCCTTGTCTGCATTGAGAAAATGCAGCATTGCTGTAACATTTCTTTCAGTTGCTGGAAGGCTCGCACTCTGCAGTAAAGCTTTCAGCTTTTTCTTATGAATTGTTCCACAGTTGCAGAGACTGACAGAGTTAAAAGCAGAGAGCATCTTAGGTTCCTTTTCCTTAATTAGGGAAGAGAATTCATCCCAACCAAAAGATTTTGAAAGCCAAGTATGTTTTTTTCCAAATTTTATGATTTCAGAAGCATAGAATGGGGGAAGCTTTCTCCTTCTGATCGCCTCTTCGATATCAGACAATGTTGCATGACCATCCCCATCTCTATCCAGCTCCTGAAAAAGCTTTCTTCCTGAAGTTCAAATTACTGTCATCGTCAGCTCCAAATTCTATAAGAGCAATTAAAGCAAACCCATCCTTATAGTTGCAATATGAAGAAAAGAAAGTTGAAACATTATGTAGTAGCAAATAAGAAGCAATCTATCACACAATACCTTCCTCCTAATTTGGAAGAAAAACGTGTAGGAAAATAATATTCTATCACACATTAATTCTTTAAAAGACAGGCAGTGAGTCTAAATGGGAACAACATTTAGGATTGGTGAAAAAAATCCCGGAAGGGTAAAAACATATCTATCTAATTTCCATGCTGCACAACAGCTAAAAGAACTGACCTTCCATTTCAGTATAATGGAAAAACTCTTGTACAGAAGATAGTTTTTCTCTGTCTATAAATCCTTGCTGCATTTCGCTACTTCGAGGAATCCTAGCCATAAGACCCGTTAAGGACGCAGTTGAGATTGGTAATGTAGGCAGTTTGATGGCTGTAGATATTCTTTCAGATTGACTCTTCACAGCTTCTGAAAGAACAGCATTAGGTCCCCCTTGGAGCCTTGCGAAGACGGGTATTTTTTGGCTTTCTCCATCTGTTTTTGGAAGAAGTAAGGAGAACCAAATATGACTGGTTGTTTCCCCTTTATCACTGTTGTCCTCTGTTTCTCCGGAACCATTACAAATAACAGTCCTGGGAATGCATTTGGGAAAATATAATGAATATAGGTGGAGTACATTGCCTGTCGAATTCCTCGTTTCTCTTTCTGTATCTGACCTTTGAAATGCATCATTGCAGTGAGTATGAAGTCCATTTAACCCCACAATCAGTCTTAAATTAGGATGAATAATAGGGGGCAACAGGGAGAAATGACCACCCACAAACCTTGGATCTGTAATTACATTGACCTTACTTGGAAACTGTTGAAGATTACTAGGCGTGTGTCTCTGCAGCGCATCCTGATCAGACACCCAAACTAGAGATGAAAAACTGTCACGCTCTTCAGTCGGCGAAAATTTGTTTGAGAAGACAAACCTTCTTCTTTCCTTCCAGATCTTGAAAGGCGAAATGCTGCATAAAAAAGAACCAACGGTAGCAAGGTGAGAAGACCCCTTTGCTAGGCCCTCCTTCAGGTCAATTTTTTCAAGAAAGCTGCAAATTGCAACCTCGCGACTGTTCTTTGATGCTGAAAGCTTGAAAAGTGACGGGATAAGTTCCTGGGAAGAAACAATTGAAAAATGCCTTCTGTCAGGCGAGACCTCTAAAGGCAGTCCACTATTGGTTACAATTGTGTCTCCGTGGTAGCTGTCCATTATCTTACAGTTGTCAAAACATTGTTCTTCAAAAATATTTCATGCAAGAACCAAAGCAAGCGTGGTTCTCTGAATCTTTGCGAACTAATTAAAGCAATATCGACTCTGTTTGGAATTATAAGGAAGATTTCTTCAGTGTCATAATCTAACTTTGAACTGAATTGTCGACTGATTAAAATTGACACAACCTATAGGCCTAAACAACTTATTCTTCAAAAATATCTAAGAATCTAATCTTCCACGTATCTCAAATTGTTCTAACCGTTTGTACCAGACAAATTTCTCTCAAACCTTTTAGATTTCTTGACATTGTCTGCAAAAATATCCACTTCAATTGTACGCTGAAGGCATTTAGACCAAATTCTCTCAAGCTTCTTACATTTCTTGTAAATATTTTAGTTAAATCTGCTCTAGGCCATGCAGTTTACATGACTTCTATCGATTTGCGCCATTGATCTCGATTTCCAGCAAATGGACCACTTTAATCCATCGAAGTCCTCAATTCCGTCCAGCTCTTAGCAGAATTTTGTCCAGCAGCTACTTCAAAAGCAGAGGAAGCCGATATTTTTGCGTTGCTACGGTTTCCAGAAATTTTAACCATTTACAGAAAAAGTCATGAGCTGCTTCCCGTATAAATTCAAAGGTGATTTTCTCAAAATCTTCAAATCTACCTCGTGAATCCTGCAATTAGAAAGACACGCCCGCATTTAAATAAACTGTATTATTTTAGAATGAAGCTCCCGAACACATTTTACAGATGCATTCGCCCATTCCTGGCGGAAATTAGAACTTTCTTGCGCCATAAGACAGTTCCAAGGCTCAAAACAGTGATTGACATACCAAAAAAATGGAAGTCCTCAAAATTTAATGCATTCTCGGCACAATTTCATAAAAAATTTGCTTATATAGAATTCCGGGGCTTACAAACTGTCCAAAACACACGCGAAAGAGCTCAAAATGCAAAGCAAAATGATTTTGATCCAGCCAAGTCATTTTTACCAGCCTTTAAACATTATATCAACAAAATCCATCGACCCTGAACACAATTCATCATTCTCAGATCTTTAAGGGCTTCAACATTTTACCTTCAAATTTCCATCTAAAGTTTTCTCTTGCACCGGCCGCTGGTTTAAATGAGACGAAAAACAAAATCAAGGACAAGGAGGAGAAATAATAGCGTGGAATTTTAGCTATTTATCTGAAAATCAGGCGAACAATGCCGTTGTCTCAGCCACTTTATCCATGCCAATCCGCGTGAACAATTTTCTTAGTTCCTTTGGATTTTGCGAATGTAATGACAAATGTAAGAGTGTTGAATTTCTGACGTCTGCAGATAATCTTGAAGTGCACAACGCGCGCGAACAGGAACCGAATAAATTCTTGGGCGGATAATGGCGAATCTTGTGGAGGTGGAGGATAAATGCTATAATTTACACTTATTTTATTCTTTCCTTTTCGATTTTGATCTTATCTGTGAACGGCGCCATTTCGGCTTTTGGAGTTTTATATCTTCCCGTCAGATAACGTTTTTCTAAAATCCTTCGCTTTTGGAGTTTTATGTCTTCCCGTCAGATAACGTTTTTCTAAAAATCTGCGCTTCCTGTTTTAGGAGTCGGATTTTAATAGTTCTCGCCGCAGAACGTTTTCCAACTTCGATGATGCAGTGTTAAAAGAGTATTAATAGTATTAAAAAAAAAGAGCGTTTAAATTTTTTTTTTGAGTGGGCTTAATGGTTAAGAGCATGTGTTTCCTTTTAAGAGGTCACATGTTCAAAACCAGAGGGGGTAGAATATGTATGCTTTTTTAGACTTAGCAGTCAAATCGCTGGGTAGAGGTGGGTCCCTTGTCCCACAAACAAGGCCGTCTCATACACCAATTTGGTGTCTGCTTGGCTGTGACCTTACAAATGGATATTATTATTATTATTAAAAACTTAGGAGGAGTGAAATTATAAATATTGTACTTTTTTTTACACAAATTGAATTTGAATTTAAAAGATTTTTTAAATGTTAAATTTATTTATATTTTTAAAAATAATTAAAATTTATAATTTTATTAATAATAGAATATAATTGTGTATAAGATTTATATTATGTTTAAATAAATGTATTGTTGATCGAATAAGTTATTCACTTCAGCGTAATTATTTTGACTATTAAATCTATAAAAACATACATACATGTTTTTAACTATTAAGCTTACTCAAATTATATAATAACATTTAAATATTTATATTATCCAATTTTAATAATAATTAAAATATAATATTAATAATAATAACATTTATATTATAATTATTATTTAAAAAAAAATTATAATTTTTATAATTAATAGTATTTAATTTTAAACCAAAAATAATTAGGAGAAGAATATTCTTTAATTATTATTATTTAATTTAGTCTTAATTGTTAGTTTAAGTGGTTGAGTTCCTATTGCTAAGTATTTTGTGGATCAGGGGGCCGCAAGGTCAATTTTCTTAGACATCTTAGGTCAATTCTCCTAGGCATCTTTGCGATTAGGCCTTACTAGTTTGCTTGGTGGGTTTTATGATTTTCCTAGACATCTTAGGTCCATTCTCCTAGACATCTTTGAGGTTAGGCCTTACTAGTTTGCTTGGTGGGTTTTATGATTCCCTTCGGGGTTGATTTATTCAGATTTTCCCATTGATGTAATGTAGCAACCACCCAATATTTTCCTATTGATGTAGTGTAGCAACCACCCAATATTTTCCTATTGATGTAACGTAGCAACCACCCAATGTCCAGATTTTCTCATTGATATAGTGTAGCAACCACCTAAGATTTTCCCATTAATGTAGTATAGTAACCACCCAAGATTTTCTTATTGATGTAGTGTAGCAACCACCCAATATCCGTAACCACCATAATATATATATATATATATATAATTTAATTTAAAACTAAAATTTTAATATTCAAGTTCAATATTTTGAACCATCATATTATAATATATATATATATATATTATATATATATTATAATTAAAACTAAAATTTTAATATTAATTAATGTAAAGTTTATGGGGCAGAAAGCAGGAGTGTTAAGGTATTCTATGGTGTAAAGATCACTTGTTCGAAACTACATGGGAAAATTGATGGTGTGGCCCAAGGCATGTGTTATGATTGCCCTAGATAGCTACTATTCAAGCCACAGGTTAGTCATGCTTAGATACCCTTAAGTAGCACTCAAACCGTAGGTTAGTCATTGAGCCTAGAGGCTCATTCTATAGCCCAATATGAAGACGATGGTTAGTCATTAAGCCTAGAGGCTCATTCTATAGCCCAATATGAAGACGATGTGTAAGTATGTTCGTGCTCAATTTGGAGTTGATATATGTCCCTCTTAAAATAAAAATAAAATATTGTCTAAATAGAAAAAGTAATAAACAGAAAAAGAAAAAAATAATATGCTTCTTTAATTAGTTGTGCATATAACTTAATATAATTTCTAAGACTTTATACTTTTCAAAATTATTTTAATATGTTGATATCAAATTCATATATATTATATTAATATTAGAAAAATATTTTAATATTGTATATAATAAAATATCTAATGTAACTTAGAATAAAATATTTAATATGATTATATACTTAAAAAAATATTTAATAACAAAAAATATTTTAATATGTCGTGGCTCAATGTACATGTTATATAATTTTTATAGCATTCAAAAATACATTTTAAACATTGAAAAATTACGCGTTATTTTTTTACTCTAAAATAAATTTAGATTAAAAAAATTTGAATTTTTATACCAAAAAAATATGATTCCTTTTACTTTATTTAAATCTATATTAATACTAATTATCGCAAGACTCACCAAAACAATTAAATACTATTAAAATGATACTGATGAAATTGATTTATTGCAAAAGCTCTGACTGGTTGTTAAAGTCAGAGTGATAGTACACAAACTATCACAATCTCCTTATGCGACAGTGATTAATTGAAGTCTTACAATTAAGAAGTTTTAATAGTATTTGAGTTCCATTAATGAAAGGGAATTATATCATTGATTTTTATTTATTTTTGTGAGAGGAGTTATATTATTGCGATTAATTGAAGTTGTATAAATTAAGAAGTTTTAATCGTATTTGATTGGTTTCTTTATCCGATGGAATTATATTATTGATTTATTTATTTGAGAGTGAAAAATATTTATTATATAGTTAATATTGTGATTCGATTATATTTAAAATTAATTTTAATATAATCATTACAATTTAAATGATTAACACATATGCATACATCATTAATTTTAAAAATTAACCTAAACTATAATTTTTTATATATATTTATTTATTTTTTTAGTTTTTTAATTTTTTTCATTACTTATATATATATTCTTTCATGGTGTATATTTTTGTTTGTTATTTTTTATTTATTTTCCATTAATTATTTTTATTTTAAGTTATTTTTATTTTTATTTATTAAATGGATCTTGTGGATTAGGTCTTGACTCTTTTTTTATAGTTTTTGATTTTATCCTTGTTTGGAGTTTAGATTTCTTTTCTTTTTTTTTCGACCCAGTAAATAGAAATTTTTAATAATATTTATTTTAATAAATCTAATTAAATTATTAATTTTCAAAACAAACTAACGCTCAGTGGTTGGCGTTAATTAATATTTGTTACCCTCTCATGAAAATTGAATGTCAGGATTTGTAATATTATCATTGTAAAATATAGTACACGTTACTTGAATTATGGTCTTCTACATTGCTCTCTATAAGGCCTATTGTCCATGGGATCTGCCTCTTCGTCTGGTCTGATGTATGAACCACACTTGTGGTCTGGACACCTGTCAGCCCAAACTTTTATGTGATTTCTAGACTTTTCTTAATTATTATTATTATTAATTATAAAAAGAGTTAATATATCAAGTAAGCATATATACATTTAAAAGATAACACGTGACAATATTATTAACCATGGAGATTTACCTCACTTTACCATGGAATCTCTAAATGGGCTTTGTTAGAAGTCCATGGCTCATCAATATCACATGCCTAAAAAATCATAACTCATTTCATAGGACATTTGTTCATATGACATTTTTTTAAATTAATCTAATTTGGTTCAAAGGGAAAAAATGACTCCCCGTTGGGGGTGAGAAATGAGGATGGTATGAGGAAAGAAGGGAGTATTAATCTCCTACACAACAGTAATTATGGATAGACGTAGTCAATGGTGGGCATTGGGAAGTTGTCTGACGAATGTTCTCGATGCTCTTTTTGGTTTAATATTGATGGTGTTGGTTTGTATTTGTTATTGTAATTGCATGGAAATGAGATTTGGTACAATGGAGGGTGGTGTTGGTTCTGACTCTACAAGTCTCCTCGGTGCCACAGGCCATAACTTAGGTGGGTGGGAGGTTCATTATGCAACCCACAAGCCAGGGAATGGCAAAGCACAGTGATTGATTCATGATGTGTTTTCAGTCTTGGACCCCGGCTCGAATCCTTTTCGGCACCAAGGGGTGAATGGACTCCATTTGTAATCTTTCTTCTCCCCCCTGCGTGATTTTTTCTGGGTTGAACGCGAGTGAAATTTATGGGCGGTGGTTTGGCTTTTTACCACTTGTTCTCATGTAACTCTTACCCCATTTGCATTCCTCGGAAGGGTAGTTTGGTTATTGTATGATGTGTGGGTTGCATTGCCCTCCAATGTAACTGAACTATTCTGTTGTGCTTGTGGTCAAAGTCCTCGAGAGGTTTTCTATTGACTTGTTTTGTTTCTTTGGGAGAATTCTATTATCTAGTAGTTGGAAGATAGTGAGAAAACTATGGTCTTGATTGTTTCTTTTATTGGTTTCGAAGAGAGCCTTCCCTCGACCCTTGTGATGCTCGAGGAGGGAGTCTTAGGCCAACTTCTTTCATGGAGTTGTTGTCAGCCATGCCTTTGGAATCTTTGCTCTCCAGTCCAGTCGAGTGCCTTAGTGTTCTCTTGTTTGGTGGGTCTAACTTGTGCTAACTGAAGTCGAGTTAATTGTGAGCCATCAATGTTGAGACATCATAGTCGTCCACGTAAGGGGGGTGGACAGTAGGGAAGGGGAGAAAGAAGACAAGGGGCTCAACCAATGGATGAAGATGAGCTCAAGGTGTTGCAAAGAGGATCTCCTAGGCATGTTGATTTTCCACCTCCTTTTGATTCCATTGAAGCCCATATTTGTCGGGTCCATGCCTCAGTGGACTAGCTAGCTCAAGACCTCCAAACAGACCACAATGATATGATTAGTTTCTTTTCTAATATCATGCACAATTAGGGATGCATTCTAGACTGCCAAGCATCTTTTCAACATAACCAACAAAGGTTGCATGATAGGATGGATGGTTTTGAATGGTGGATGGCACATATGGAATCTCACATCCATAATGCCTTTCATCGCCCGACTAACGAAGGAAACAAAGATCAAGCCCCAAATTATGATAATTTGTAATGAAGAAAGTTGTTTTTTTTTTTTTTGCTTAGTTTTGTGCATGGTAGGTTGTTAATATGAAGTTATCTAGCTTTTTGCAGATCCTCTCAGTTCTTTTTTGTATGTTTGTAATGGCCAACAAATCTGGTAGGAGTGTGGCCTTGTTTTCATGCTTTATATTTGTCCCATGATGTATCATTCTCTTGAATTAATAGAAAAATGATGACTTACAA
Organism: Pinus taeda; assembly: GCA_000404065.3. Lineage (NCBI taxonomy): Eukaryota > Viridiplantae > Streptophyta > Pinopsida > Pinales > Pinaceae > Pinus > Pinus taeda. Next base: position 38,879 of record APFE031357201.1, on the reverse strand, counting down.
AAAAAAGAGGGCAGAACGGACATAACTACTTTGGAAATAAATCTCGACTTTTAATTTGTGTATACTACTAAAAATATCCTAGGAGACTTGTTCATATGACATTTTTTTAATTAATCTAATTTAGTTAAAAGTGCCAAAAAGGCATAACTACTTTAGAAATAAATCTAGACCTTTGATTTGTGTATACCACTAAGAATATCTTAGAATATTATGTGGAGGTTAAATCCCTACCATCCACCAAATAATTATTGATAATTAAATCAAAATTATGGAAGCCCCATTCCAAACTAGACACATTCATAGATGTAATAATTAAGATTTGAACCTTCACTTCACTTTAAATATATATATATATGTTTCTATTCAATATCATATCAAAATAAGAATATTTCTGTAAGGATATCTATAGAACAATAATACAGATCTTAAAAGAGATATTTTGACACTTTTACATATATGCTTAATTGAAAGAACATTACAAACTTCAATAAAGGGCATGTTATATAGTTTCTTTGGTTACAATTATTAATAATGAAACACAACAATATCTCTTTATTTGTTACATTGTGGTGCTATAATAACACTAATTTTTTCATCGATAGTTTATTTTCCACAGGTACTAAATCAAAGTTCTAGGGTTTCAAGTCAACCAATAACCACTATCTTGTATGACATTTGTCATTGTTGTACAAAAGGTATTTTGTGGGGATCACACCACTTGCATGTGTCCTTCAACTAATCATCCTTCTTTTTTGCATGTGGCTTTCACTTTTTATTTTGAGTTTGGTTATGTTTGCTCTATCATTTGATAAGATTTAGGATTGTCTTTATTATCTTTCTTTTGCAATGATGTTTTTATCACAAACTCTTTCTTGCACTTATGTAGAATTTTTTTCTCTATGTTGACAATATATTAGTAAACAACACCCAATGGAGAGATATGTAAAAACTCCATTTTTGTTTTAATTTATTTATCCGGGCCACTATGGTTTTTTAGAACCATATGCCACTTGGAATCCCTAACTCCCAATTTTACATGTAAGTTATGAAATGCATTGATGTAATTTAACACAATGTGGTCTTTACCTTGGCATAACATCACGTATTTGATGTATTAATCTTCATATTTTCCAGCATGTAAATGCTCCTCCTTGAGGGCATTGATACAATTCCCATTAATTTAGTGTCTTTACATACTTCAAAATCTCCCACATGTTGCACGCAATGAGCATATCACCAATCTTTGAGATGTGGAAGTGATTTACGAGGTGTGAACATAATATTCTCAATACTAGAAAAGTTATAAACAAAGAAATAATCCTCGAGTGAATTTAATAATATCTCTGTGAAAAAATTTGTGTCTATTTGATCTTCAAACAAGGATATAAAAATTAACTTGTCAAAAATGTTATTCCTCATAAATAATTTCTTATTGAAGATCTTTTTATCATTATTGAGAGTTGCATAAATAATTTATCATTGAAGGTCCTTTCATCATTATTGGGAGTTTACGGGAGTTGCGTAAAGATTTGGGGAAATTGTCCATTATTTATTGAGTGATGGATTTGGAGAAATTGTCCACCATCTATTTCATCTATCACTCAATGGATTCTTACAACAATAGTTTGATACGATCTCCTACTCCATTGTGTTTGTTTCCATTCTTCACCATGGGACACTACTTGGGTTGGAGAGTGAAGTATTTACTAGGCCTGATTAGTTTGGGTTGAACTCCTTATACCTTGACCTCATTAAGAACATGGAAGGAAAAACAACATAAACAGTGTTATGATACCACTAATCTATATTGACTTGAGAATAAAATAAATAAAATGATAGTGTAGAGAGAACTCAAGATACAGTGTTGAAACCAAAGTATCACAGTGAAAACCAAATTATATTACTGAGTCCAATGACTGAAATCACTGCAATGTATCATAGCAATACAAAGTGAATAGGCTGGTGGTAACTTATCCTTGAGAGAGATGTCACAATATTAGAGATCATAGGTGCATCAACAAATAGATGAAAAATAGAAGCAATACGTATGGTATTTAGAAACATTGATATGACATTGGAAAACATAAGAGTAGTGCGCACATGATTTATTGTCATCATAGATTTGATCCATAGACCATCTATTTATACACCTTTTTACATTATCAATCTCCATAAAACATGGTTAATTTGGTCAAACTTGACACCCAAGCTGACCATATGGTATTTAGAAACACTATTATGACATTGGACAACACAAGAGCATTATGCACTTAATTTATTGTCATCATAGATTTGATCTGTGGACCATCTGTTTATACACTTGTGTCCATGACCAATCTCCTTAAAACATGGTTGATTTGGTCAAACTTGATCACTCAAGTTGACCCTAAAGTGATCATACAATCTACATTTCTTAGCCCATTTTATGCCTTTTTGGTTATAATCAACCTAATTAGAACCACTTAGCTAGTCTTATCTAACCAATTGAAACCCCCCAATGGGTCGACTAACTTCTCAATGGAGCTATCGACTTATACCAACATTTGGGTTTATTCAGAAATTTCCAGCATTCCCCTTTTGACATAATTTCTTTGAGGACTAGGAGTTGGCATTATCTTAGCACCACCCCACCCCCACTTAATCTTAAATTCTTGAAGCCTAATAAAAATACAAAATTTTATAAACTTCACCTCTACCAATGAATTCATAAAGATATCACAAATTTAATTATTTGTTTTGCTATAAATAAGTGATGCAACATTTTCTTTTTTTAAGTGCTTGAGATAGTGTAGACAGAGCTAACATGCTTTATCTAGTGGTGTGTATTGGGATTGTGTAAAATACCCAATATACCTTATGTGCACTTTTAGGATATGGGGTACTCCCTTAACCAAACAAATTTAGACTATTTTTTTCCAATTATTCTATTATTAAATATCTACCATTAGCAAGAAAGATAGTATAGATTTATGCATCATTTATGTAATTGTTCAGTTATTCATGAGACCATAAATCATAAATGCAAGCTAAAACAAGTAGTCAAAATTGGAATTCAACCACAACATTAACCATAACAATTCAATATTAATTCATGGGAGGTAGGATTGGGAGGGGTTATTTTTTTACCCAACGGTAAAATAGAGTCTCAATATGCTTAGGGATTAGGCATAGCAACCAATAACCAAGCCAAATACCTAGCACTATGGAAGGGCCGGGAAATTGCATTCGCTAAGAATGTTCTCAAATTATCAGTATTTGGAGACTCAATGATCATTATTTGCCAATTGTCAAAGAACAATAAAATACTAAGCCCAGATCATCCTCCTTTTCTTCAAAGTATCACTTTAATTACTCGTTAGCTCTTGCAACTAGAGTTCTTCCATGTGTGGAAGTAGTTAAACTTAGTGGCGGATTCAATGGAAAAAAGGGGCAATGATGGAAGAGGGTAGAATTGAGTTGGATCAAAGATTAATTCAACATGCTCAATCCCACAATTATGGTTTAAAACCTTAGTTATCATAGTTTTAATTTCAAATTCCTCATCATTAGAACTCTAGTACTTAATCGTGTGGCGGAACTGGCTCATATCTCACTCTCTACTTGGATCTTAACTTGCAATTTGGAAAAGGCTAGCATTAGAGTGCAACGTACGTTTAACTCTTAGCCACATATACTTAAGGAACTTCTCTTGTGCCTTAATAATTTTAACAGGTGGCATTCCTAGGTTGTGAATCACAGTGTTATGCGATATGTGAATGTAATTTGATTGGGATGGGAGTTGATACGAACTAACTTGGCTATCGAGAAACATTCAATTTGCAGTGGGATGGATTTAATTTCATCATCCCCTTGTGTCCCTTGATTATCTCCTTTGGTTTCATCTAGATTATGGTCAGGGTATGCATTCTTCATTCCATTCAGGCTCATGGCAAAGGCACTGCCTTAGTTATTTAAAGGGTCATTACATCCCTCAGATTCGATGTGTGTTGTTGTTATATGTGGGTGTTGGTGTGTGGTGGAATCTTTCTTATTCATTAGCTCATCGCCTGGAGTGGTTCTTCCCTACTCTGGTAGACTCGCGGCCAAATTCAGAGAATATTATTGTCAAATTACTATATGAGAGGTTACTTATTACAGGTCATTTTGTCATATTTTCTCAAATGGCCTAGAAATTGGATGAATTAACATCCTTGACACCTTGCAATCATCCCTTTACAAAGCCTTAAGCATTATCTCTCCAAAGAGTCCAATTTTTTTGGGTTAATCAACTCAAAAACCTAGTTTTTTTAGCCATCACACTTTCTCTTCTAGAAACCTACGCTATTGTGTATTGCATAACTGAGCAACTATACTGATCAATGCATATTGCCTTCACTGTAGGTGTGATTTTTCTAGAATTTCGAGAGAAATAAAAAATAACTTCAAATCTTCTCTTTCCAAAAGCTTCTAAGGTGGTTTTAACCACTTACTATTGATTGAGATCTTGAACTTCTATCCTAGAGATATCATCTCTTATCCATAAAGCTTATCCTCCCTCATATGTGGATCTAAGTCCTAGATTGGCAAAACCCAAACTACCCTATTTATCTTATAAATTCATTACCTCCCATAGACTTTGGGTTGGATTTTGGAAACTCTTAGATATGCCCTAATGTTGTTGCTTTTTACCTAAGGATCCATTATCATCCTTGAGTTGTGATTGAAGGCTTGCTTTGTGGCTAAGGAAGGACAAGTTAAATGGGAGACATCTATATGGTCAAAATCTGTAAAAGGGTTGTAATCTTCTCCTACATTTCATTAATACAAAAGTATTTGTTTTCCTATACTTGTGTCTATTTGATGCATATGTATTTCAATGCCTTCTTAACTCATTGATTGGAGATATTAGTCTATTCTATTTGTATCTTATAGTTCTCATTATTGTTATAATTGTTTTGTAGGTTCCATTTATAACATTTGGAGTTGGAGCTAAAGTTCACAAGCAGGGAGAGGAGGAGAGCTTGTGTTGGAGTCAAGGTAAGTATTTCCTCCATATTCTAATTTATCTAAGGAAAGCACAAGTCTTTTCTTCTTTTTTCCTATTTTTTCATCAATGGAAAGGTACGTGTGTGGAATAAAAATTATGGTCTCTACATTTCTCTCTATTTAAGGGAGTTCACTTTTGTCCGTAGAAGAGAATTTTTTGTCAAACAACTTGGCGACCATACCTAGGATCGAACCCAGGAATCTGTGGTTATGCAGAATCTCCTTCACATTTCACTCCTCGTTTCAATTTTCCTTTGAACTTCCCTCAACAAACTCTTTCAAGAATTCTATCCATGAATGAGTCAATGACGGTCTCTCAACTTGTGTCTACTATCAGAGTGAATCGACTAAAGTTGCAACAATTTCTATGTTTGTAAATTCACTAGATACTCATTTGTATGGTGGTCCATCAGTGCCACCTGACTAGTACTCGGTTACCAGTCATTATCTAGAACTTTTTCTGGTGTGTCGACTAGTTCATGGACTTCTCTATTATCTTCTTCATTTGGTCCCTCCTTAATGAGCACCTCACAAGCTACCCAACTTATTACACTCAAATCTCTTTTGAAGTAGAACATGGTGCATCTCTTAGTGGAATGGGACATCCATAACAACCTTATTCGTCTTATCATAGATACCCTCCTGTTGGGGGGAACATGCCTCCATACACTCCTTATCCTCCAGCAGGGGGGGAACTTGTTGCTACAATGTTCCCATTTTTTGATCAAATGCTACAATTTGGTGCTCCACCCTATTCGAGTTCTCTTCCTACGGGTCCTCCTTTTCTGGGAATGGTTGCTAATTCTTGGAATCCTAAGTTGTTTGTTCAACTTGGTTTGGTCTTAGCTCAAACCCTGACCTCTCAACCTGTCTTGGCTACACCCTAGGTTCCTACTTACCAATTTTTTCAATTCGTACCTCAACCTTCCCAAGTTGCACCTCAAGTGAGTCAACCTATTTAGGTTGTATCCCAATAAAAACTACTTTAATGGTATCTGGGATTTCTCAAATCCCATCTACCCAGCCTCTTCAGGGTGCATTACAAACTCCACCTCTTGGCTAGTCTATACCTCAAATGCAAGTAAACCAACTTGTGCATAACATGCCGCAAGTACCAACTAGTCAACCCAATATTGGAATGATGCAAAATCCATCTAGGCAACCATTCCATGGCATTCCAAAAATTCCTATTGGCCAACCAACCATCCCACAAATGCCTTATCAAGGCCAAGAAATGCAAACCCATTTGTTCCAACCGTATCAAGGTTTTCATGGAACTAGACAACCTGGTTAAAATTATCTTGGTTATCAAAATCATCCCTATCATGGAATGCAAATACTAGTTGCTCAACCCATTCTGGCCTACCAAGGATATCCTCCACCACTGGTTAACCTTTATCCACAAGGTCAACCACCACAGATGAACTTTAATAGGAAATTTCCATTCATTGGAACACTTGAGTTACTAGATTTATCCCGACTAACAAATGATCTAATTTGTCATTCTCCTTGGCGGTCATTCGTTCACACCAAATTGCAAAGTGACATTCTGAAATTTAACGGAAATCCTGGAGAAAATCCATCCAATCACGTTATGACCTATCTTTTATGGCGTTCATCCAACTCCTTAAATGATGATTCTATTTGTCCACAACTTTTCTAGAGAACTCTTACTGGTATGAAAACTAAGTGGTATGTTGAATTACCATGAGCTTCATTCAACAATTTTAATGCTTTAGAAACCACGTTTCTAACCCATTTCCAATTACTTATTCGTTACAAAACTAGAACTAAGCTTTTGACCTCCTTAAAAAAATTTGACTCCACACATATATTTGATCATCTACATGAGTGGAGGTGTCGATGTCAATTGGTCAAAACTTACATTCCCGATCAATTATTGGCAGAGTGGTTTGTCAAATCCCTCTTGCCTACTATCACTGAGGGCATAAGCAAAGGCGAAGTTGTTACTGAAGAGCAATTCATTGCATGTGTTCAATACCTAGATTTGATTTATACCCAATCTGGCATGCTCTATGACAAGATACCCAACACTCCACGACCCCAACATACTATTACACCTTCTCCCTTGAAGGAATCACACACTACTGATGACATTGTTGGTTTCGTTGGTAAATAGTTAGTGAGAAAATCTTCTAATCCAACTGATTAGAAATCTGCTCCCATTGTGACCAATCAAAACCCTCCCAATCCTGCTCTTGTGGGTACTTCTAAGATAAACATTTTTCAATCCAATAAAGGAAAATCTCAACAATCTAGAAATAATAAAAAGGGTAAATGAAAGTATACACAAGAGAACCCTCCATAGGAAAAGCAGAACAATCAACCTCCTGATGAGAAACGAAAGCCTCGTTACCCATGCCTTATTTTTAACGACAAACATTTAACAAAATATTGTTCATATCGTGCAAAGATCAATAGATTTTTTTAAGTTGCATATATTGCACTTGCCATTCTGATACATCCTTTCCCAAACCAAGAGACAAATGTAGTTGCACAAAACCCATCCTCCTCTTCCCAGGTGATGATGTTAAAAAATACCAGAAATAGGGATGATGTCTTGGTGGCTACAAGGAATAAGAACTAAGGAAACCTGAATCCCTCAACTGGAAAGGATAATGATCAACCTCCGAGCTCTACTCAAAATTCTTCTAGACCTCTCCATATAGAGAAACTAGTTGTTGAATTGATTATCAAACCTCCTAAAGGAATGATTCATAAGTCAACATTTAATCCTCATGCGTGAGCTACACAAAATTACAACATATTTGAGGATTTAGCTCAGACTCATTCTGTTATGTTAGCTCTCAAGATGTTGCAAAGTTGTTGTGCCCAAAAGAAATATTTGCTAGCAGCAATTGGACGAGTAGATCCTTCATATTCGAATCTTGTAGTATTTAATCAAGAAAACCATATTCCTAAACTTTCGCCCCAACTGGAATTCATGAATAAAGTTATCATTAGAAGTAAAACTATCCATCGCACAATCATGGATGAAGATGCCTCAACTTGCGTCACGTTGCTTTAATGTTGGAAATCCACTGGTTCCCCACAGCTTAATCAGTCACCGACAACCGTTAAGGCTTTTGATGGAAGAGGATTTAAACCTCATGAGATCCTGAGTTCATTACAAGTAGACACTAGTACAAAATGACTAATTAGTTACTAAAAAAAAAACTAAAATTTGCATATAAATGACCATTTTTCAGTCGGTGACCAATATTAGCTAATTTACAATATCTTATAACGCGACCAACTTTTAGTCATTTTTAGCTTAGTCATTAATTGGTTTCCTCAATTTTACCATCTAGTAGTATATTTAGTCATTAATTTTTCATTGGTTTAGTCATTAATTGTTGCAATTAATGACCAAATATATTACTATATGAATCCTTGAGAAAACTAATTAGTGAATAAAGAAATATGACCAAAACGTTGGTCGTGTTATAAGATATTGTAAATTAGCTACTAATAGTCAGATATATGCAAATTTTAGTCATCATTTAAAACCAATTAATGACCAAAGAAATATGACTAAATTTTAGTCATGTTATAAAATGCTGTAAATTAGCTACTAATAGTCATATGTATGCAAAATTTAGTCATCATTTAATAATAAAAAATTTATCATTTGGAGTAGTCATTTATCTTTTTTTGGTATCTTCATATTCATTATATAAATGACTGATTTAGTAGTTTCTGTTCATTTCATTTATTCATGTTCATCATTAATTAATATAAAATACTAATTTAGTAGTTTTACATTGATTTTATGTGTTTATTATTAATCATCATAAATTAATTAGCATGATTTTGCGACTAAATTTTAAGAAAATGTCATACAATGTGCATTTTTATCTAATATAATAATGCAAAGTTGCATATGTTAATTATAAGATTAAATAATATCAAGTGCAAATAAAAATAATTTTAACCATCTAAATTTTATATAAAATATTACAATGAGTTTCCAACTTAATATGGGTTGGACTACAATTTACACATGAAATATTGTTTCATCATTTCAAAACATTATCACTGTGTTGCCAAAGCATTACAAGTGAATTCACCAACTCTGAAGCCTTGACCATAAGTCTCTATGAGTGTGTCTTATGCAAGATATTGGCTCTAAGGGTATCAATAGATAGATTCTCTTCTCTCTCTCATTTTGCATTTGTCGCTCCAGTGTTATTGTTCTCCTCTTTCTTCAATTGTTGCTTCTTACCATCAATATTGAGTTCCTCTCCTAAAAATGAAAGAAGATACAATGCAGAGTATAAGACATGAAAGATGATGAATACTTGAATATAAATAAAGTAGACTATAAAAGATTTTTATGACATATACCTCAACATTCGATACTGGCCACTAGGTGGCTAGATGACTTGTATAAACAAAGCAAATAAAATGTCACCGTAGAAAATGGAATTGGAGGGGGATTCATAATGCATGCTAGGATTTTTTGTGTGTACAAACATCATATTGCTCACTTCTAATTGTATAAAAAACAAAGAGTATGCATAATGACATGTAGTGACATGCGAGTGTCTATTTGACTCAATGATATGTTTTATTTTTTAACCCATTCCAATCCTACCACAATGAAATTAAGAGAAACAAGGACACAAGAAGGACTATCAATAAATGAAATTAGAGACTTTAGAATGCAACTCAATTGTACCTGAATGTAACGATAAGTATTTGCAGCTTCCTAGTCACCGATGAGCATCAAATCACACTATGAAAAAATCCTTGCATTATGATAATTTGGTTTCACCAGCACTAATCCTCTCTAGTAGTACCTTGACTTGCCTATAGATATAGTTTTAGAAACAATCCTACTCCTGCAATTCTTCCCTATATGGATCATCTTCCCCCCCCACTATTGATAGTTATTTTTCAAGGCAACATAATAGAAATCTCCAATTGCATCATTGCCTTTCAAAACAATGCTTGAGTATATCTAGGTGATTGTTGAACCAATCTCTACTCAGGTCCATGAAATCATTGATTTTTCTCCATCACAAAAACCTATTTTCATAATAAAATTATAAATCCCACATCTGCATTCCTCGTCCCTGACATACCAATTATTTAAATTGTAATACTTTATCATTACTCCCTCGGTGCAATAGAGATCCACTACTGTGGCATGGAGATGATTGGTGTCATAAAATGGTATAGTTCATCCTTCAATATATGTTACAGAACTCCTCTCACCTCACAAACTCCTCTCATATACAAAAATAAGAGTCCTATCAAAATGCCTGATCTCCATCTCATTCATCCTGAAATAAGTGGATATTTCCATGGGTAACAAAGTGTGCTTGGAGATTTAATAAAAGGATTTATCACTAAAAAAATAAAAATACAATGCAGCATAATAGTTATCGGCAAGAGAAACAACCCTACCAAGCTACTTCCTAACTAGATAAAGATACTCCTAAATTACCTCTTATAACGAACAAAATATAACCTCAACTACCTATAGAGTCTACCTATGCATGGTAGCAACAAAAACACTATCGAAAACAACTCCATCTGGGGTTCGAATCCCACGAAATCCATATATCACGTCGATGGTCTTCCTTCTTCTGGAATTTCCACGCAGATATAGACAAGCCAGAGAAAAATACAATGCTATAATGTGATGTTGTAATCTGTGAATATTTTATTGAACCCAACGCTGAATTGAAAATGAAAAAGAAAATAAATATTTTGTTATGAAACCAGCTCACAAAAGATAGAAAACATAGATCAATGCCTTAGAATTTAGCCTCTTCGAGGGGGCAACCTCCTTTACATTACATAAATTAACAAGTCTTTGATGATTCAAATGACAAAACCTCCTTTCTATATATAGGAGTCTAAGGAGTCACAATATAACCCAGCCGACCTAACAATAATAATATAAAGGCACAAAAATAACAATAGAGGGATTCTATGGGGCATAGTAATAACAATATGGGGAAAATAGGGGCACAATAATATTAATAAGGAATACAACTACAATATTAATGGGGTAATCACTACTATTATAAGGACCTAACATGCCCCTCTCCTTCAAAAAAGTGTTGTCCTCAACGCTTGAGTAGTTCTGGATGCTTCTATATAAAATTCTCCCATGTGGAATCTTCAACGGATAAGTTCTTCCACTTGATGAGATACTCTGAAATTAATCAATTTCGTAGCTGTCGAGTTCTTGTTTCTGTGATTGCTTCCAGTTCCAATATAGTCTTTCCTTCCTCGTCAAGTTCTCGCAATATTTTTTGAACTGGGAGCTTGTCGCCTATAACCTTCTTTAAACATGAAACATGGAAAACTAGGTGCACTCGAGAAGCTGCATGAAGCTCCAATTTGTATGTCATAGTACCAATCTTTTGGAACACCTTGTACGAACCATAATACTTTGGTTATAATTTATTATCCTTCTTAGCTTTCTTGAGGGACA